>QRFJ01000693.1:466752-560515 GCA_006176705.1 Cocos nucifera
AATATCAAAGGCTCTCCCCCTTTTTAAATGAATATGATTCTTTGAACAGATTTTCAAGTATATTTTAAGCTTTAAGATGATTAGAGCTTTTCAAAGACTTGAATAGTAGAATCAAGCATAATATTTAATTCATTATTCATTTTTTTCTTTCCTTAAATAAATTTCAATCAATTAAGCTTGAAAAAGATATATATCAAAAATATATCAAGCAAAACAAAAATAGTATCAGAGCAAAAATATTTTTACAAAGATTTCTGAAGGCATATTAAAATTCTGTATTATATTCATATTTTTAAATGAGTTTCAAAATTAGAAGTATGTATCAAAATTAATTTATTTGGAGTGAGAATATATTTTAAATTATCTTCAACTTCAATTAGTTATCAAAAATGATTTGACAATCAAATCAATTTAATTTAAACTGAATAATCACATGAAGGTTTATGTTAAAAGGATCATAAAACTATCAAAGTTCATTGTCCTTAACACAAATTAATTAGAATATTCAGTCAAAGCTAACTAGATAATATTTAACAAACAAATATTTTTTTTTATTTTTCAGAGTAAATACCAAAAAATTCATCACGTAATATTTTCTCTCCCTCTTTTTTATAATTATTGTTGGATAAATTTATCTTTTAGCTTTTCTTCCCCATTTTGGAAGAATACAATAAATTTAGAATGAATATCCTTTTTTTTTTTTAAATTCTATTTATGAACAACATGGATTAAAAGCACATCTCTCCCTTTTTGAATAATATAAATACATTAAACAAAATTATTTTGAACTTTAAAGATTCAAAAGAGATGGAATATTTCAAAGATTAAAGATTTTAAATAGATCATTCAAAGCAAATTATAAGATATATTTAGTTCTTCAGGGATCATCTCTTCTTTTCTTTTATTATATATATTTTAAGATCAATAAAATATAAAACAAATGGTAAGCTATTTGATATCAATTGATTAAAAACTAAAATCCTCTTTTAAAATCAAAAATGATTTCTTGATACCAATTAATTTTTAAAAAAAATAAATGATATGATCAAAATGTGTAAAATACAAATAGTTGCTTAAAATGAATCAAATGATCAAAATCATTAGAATGCTTAAATAAATTCATGAGACAAATGAAGTATAATTGTTTATCCATGATTTTTTTTATTAACTTCAAAAATAATTTTTCTTCTTATAGTCAAGAAAAGGACAAGAAGGTTGGATAATTTTTAACTTAAAGCAATGAAATTAAGTCTCAAGGATTTATAAAAAAATATTAGTAGAGGATAAGTTGGGATCAAAAGAAGAATATTTAAGCAAAAGGATCTAGGATTCTCAATTCTCTCCTAATTTCATAAAATTTATCTTCACTCAAGGCCTTAGTAAAAATATCAGCCAATTATTTTTTAGTACAAATATAATCAAGAATTATGTCATTATTTTGAACATGCTCTCTTATGAAATGATGTCTTATTTCAATATGTTTTGACCTAGAGTGTTGGATTGGATTCTTAGTTAGATTTATGGTGCTAGTATTATTACATCTTATGAGAGTTTTATTTAGTTTGATGCTAAAGTCCTCAAGTTATTGCTTAATCCATAAGATTTGTGCACAGCAACTTTTGGCTGCAATATATTCGACCTCGACCGTAGATAATGCTACCGAATTTTGCTTCTTGCTAAACCAAGAGATTAAGTTAACTCCTAGAAATTGGCAAGTTCCACTAGTGCTTTTTCTATCTAATTTATATCCAGCAAAGTCTACATCTGAATATCCAATTAAATCAATTGATGAATTCTTAGAGTACCATAAACCTATGGATTGAGTTTCGTTTAGGTATTTAAGTATTCTTTTTACAACATTTAAATGTGATTCTTTTGGATTATATTAAAATCATATACATAAATAAATACTAAACATGATATCTGGTCTACTAGAAGTTAAATACAATAAAGAATCAATCATGCCTCTATAAAGTTTTTGATCAACACTTTTATCTCCTTCATCTTTGTCATGCTTGCATGATGAACTCATGGGGGTACCAATTGCTTTGGAGCTCTCTATCCTAAATCTCTTGAGTAGTTCTTTTATGTACTTGCTTTGAGTGATGAAAATTTCTTCTTTTGTTTGTTTGATTTAAAGTCCGAGTAAGAATGTTAGTTCACCCATCATGCTCATCTCAAACTTTCCCTGATGAGCTTAGCAAAATCTTGACATAAAGTTTCATTAGTAGATCCAAATATAATATCATCAACATATATTTATATTACTAAGATGTCATCATGATCTCTTTTAATGAAAAGGATTGTATCTACATTTTCTCTTGAAAATCCATTATTAAGCAAGAATTTACTTAGTCTTTCATACCAAGCCCTAGGTGCTTATTTTAAACCATAAAATGCTTTGTTTAATCTAAAAATATAATTTGGAAAAGCATGATTTTCAAAATTAGAAGATTGTTCTACATAAACTTCTTTAGTAATATATCCATTTAGAAAAGCACTTTTAACATCCATTTGAAATAGCTTGAAATTCATAAAGTATGCATAAACGAGTAAAAGTCTAATTGCTTCTAGTCTAGCAATAGGTGGAAAGGTTTCATCAAAATCAATTCCCTCTTCTTGATTATAATCCTTTGCAACTAATCTTGGTTTATTCCTAATTACATTTTCATGTTCATCCAATTTATTTCTATATACCCATTTTGTATCAATTATTGGATAATTTTTAGGTCTTGATACTAAGGTCCATACATTATTTCTTTCGAATTGATTAAGTTTCTCTTGCATTGCATTTATCCAATTATAATCTTTTTTGACTTCATCAATAGTTTTGGATTCAAAATGAGAAACAAATGCAAAATGATTGCATGCACCTCTAAATAAAGAGTGAGTTCTTACCCCTTGTGTAGGATTACCAATAATTAGTTCTTTAGGATAATTGTGAACATACCTCCATTCTTTTGGAAGATCATTTGTACCTTGAGGTTGTTCTTGTTATCCTTCACCCTCAATTTCTTACTTGTCTTCATGATTCTCTTCATTTTGAATTGTTGAATACTTTAGGGTGATCTCCTTTATTCTTTCTATAAGAGGATCTGTATCATCAATATCCTCACTCTTTCTTGATGGAAGATCATTAGTCTCATCAAAAATAATATGTATTGACTCCTCTACTACTAAAGTTCTTTTGTTAAAAACTCTAAAAGCTTTACTAAAAGAGGAGTAACCAAGAAAAATAGCTTCATCAGATTTTGCATCAAATTTATCTAGTTTTTCTTTACCATTGTTCATAACAAAACATCGATAACCAAAAATATGAAAATATACAATGTTAAGTTTTCTTCTTTTCCAAAGCTCATAAGATGTTTTCTTCAAAATTGGTCTGATTAGGGCATGATTTAAGATGTAACATGCTGTGTAAATTGCTTCCGTCCAAAAGTATCTTGGAAGGTTGCTTTCACACAGCATAGTACGGGCCATTTCTTCTAGAGTTCTATTTTTTCTTTTTACTATTCTATTTTGTTGGGGTGTCCTAGGTGCTGAAAAATTATGGCTAATTTTTTTTTTATTATAAATTTTTTTAAAATCTTGATTTTCAAATTCAGTTCCATGATCACTTCGAATGCTTTGAATTGAAAACCCTTTTTTATTTGTAACTTTTTCGATAAAACTTTATGAAAACATAGAAAATTTCATCTTGGTGTGCCAAAAAGAGAATCCATGTAAAACGTGAGTAGTCATCAATAATTACAAAATTATAACATTTTTCACCTAAGCTTGTTGTTCTTGTAGGACCAAACAAATCCACGTGCAAAAGTTTCAGTAGCCTAGAAGTTGAAATAATATTCTTAGATTTGAATGAAACTCTTATTTGTTTACCTAGTTAGCATGCATCACAAATTTTATCTTTTTCAAAGTTTAATTTTGGTAAATCGATAACTAATTCCTTTTTGATAAGCTTTGAAAATGAATGCATACTAATGTGTACAAGCCTACGATGCTAAAGCCAATTAGTTTCATTAATTTTGGCATTCATAGCTATTAGACATTGCATGTTTATCATAAAATGATCATTCAAATCTACCATATAAATATTACCATGCCTATGACCAACAAACTTAATGCCATCAACATTGAGACTAGTTATAATGCACAATGAAGATTCAAAAATAACTTTGTAACCCTTGTCACAAAGTTGACTAATACTTAAGAGATTGTATTTTGAACCATCTATTAATAAAATATTTTTAATATACTTGGAGGGAGTGATACCGACATTACCTATACCAATGATCTTTTCTTTACCATTATCTCCAAATGTGACCATCCCTCCATTTTTAGCATCAAGCATAATGAATTAGGACTCATCAACGATCATATGTCTTGAGCATCCACTGTCAAGATACCATCTTCGATTTTCTCCTTTGGATGCAAGACATACCTACATGCAAAATCAAGTCATTACTCTAAGTACCCAAGTTTTCTTGGATCCTTTAATGTTAGTCACAATGGTTCCTTTTGGAACCCATATTTTTTTTATATTTGAATTGTTAGAGAAATATGTATAAGATTTATGTCCTAGTTTATCACATTTAAAGCAAGTAATATTTAAAAATTTATTACTTTATAAATTTATAAAAATATTTTTTAAAAATTTTTATTTTCTTAGGGGGTTATAGCCTAGACCAGCCTTATCATAAATGACCTTTTAATTTTCAAGAATCATATGAAATTTATTTGAATTCAAAATAAATTTTTTAACTATCAATTTTAAATTATTGATTTCATTTTTCAAATTTAGATTTTCTTGAGTTAAGACTAATTTTTCACTTAGGATAGTTTCATTTTCTTTTAGCAAGACTTAATTTTTTAATTTTAGTTCTTTGTTTTTAGTTTCTAACTTCTTTAAATCATCTACTAAATCATAGAAGGCTTCTTGAAATTCTTCGAATGTAAATTCATTTGAAATTTCAGCACTTACCTCATTCTCATGTGCCATAAGGCATAGGTTGGCTTGTTCATGAGCTTCTTCCTCTTCGAAGCTTGAGTCATCACTATCACTTCATGTTGCCACCATAGTTTTTTTCTTGTATTTCTTGAAAATCTTTTTAAGTTGAGGACATTTAGACCTAAAGTGGCCTAGCTTCTTACATTCATAGCAAAAAAGAGACTGCTTCCTATCCTTTTTCTTGCTATGCTCTCCTTTGGTAGGTAGCCTCTTCTTCATCTCTTATTTTTTCTTCAAAAATCTCTTAAGCTTTCTTATGATGAGGGCTATTTCTTCATCTTGTTCTTCATCTTTTGTTTCATTGAATTCCTCATCTTGTTGAGTGGTGGATTTAAAAGCTATTGTCTTCTTTTTCTTGACATCTTCTTCTTGATGTTGTTTCATGCTTAGCTCATGCGTCATTAGTGATCCTAGAAGCTCCTCCAAGGATAAAATATTTAGATCTTTGGCTTTTGAATTGCAGTCACTTTGGCCTCTCATATTCTTGGCAAAGATCTAAGAATCTTTCTCACAAGATCACTATTAAAATAAGACTTGCCAAGACTTTTAATACCATTTATAATATCTATAAATCTAGTAAATATTACAGTTATTGACTCATCATGCTTTATTTTGAAAAGTTCATATTTATGCATAAGCATATTAATTTTTGACTCCTTAACTTGATTTGTGCCTTCATGAGTTACTTCTAACTTATTCGATATTTTCCTAGCTAACATGCATGTTGAAATATGATTAAATTTATTAGCATCTAGAGCATAATATAAAACATTCATGGCTCTTGCATTGAGTTGAGCTATTTTCTTATCAATCTCATCCCATTCCTTTTTGGGTTTGATTGATTCCTCACCATCAATTATCTTAGTGGGTGTGTGTGGTCTATTAACTATGATACTCTACATAACGTAGTCAAGTGCTTGTATGAAAATTCTCATTCGAGCTTTTTAATAGGTATAGTTTGATCCATTGAAAAATGAAGGTCGGTTTGTAGACTGCCCCTCGGCTAGAGAAATACTAACTTGGATTGCCATAGATCTTTGGCTCTTTGATGGTTAAATCAAAGTAGGGCTAGAGCACTGGGCTTTGATACCACTTGTTACCTAGCTATGCAACCCAAGAGGGGGGTGAATTGGACTTTTAAAATTTTAAAGCTAATTTAAAGATATCAAGATTGAATGATGAAATGCAAGACGTATGTGTAAAATGATTTAGATTAGAAAAAATATAAAAAATTAGAGAGCAAGAATTTAACAAACAAAGGAAAGAAAGATAGCAAGCACACCATAAACAAGCAAGATTTATAGTGGTTCGATGCTTTTCTTGCACCAACATCCACTCCCCAAGCTCCTACTTGAGAATAAAAATTTACTAACCATATTCAAATTGAAAACATCGTTAGAAACTTCCAACCCTAGCTATCCCAAGCTAGAATACTTATTTTTCAGATACAAGCCAATCCAATACAATCCTATTCAAGGTTAGGATCAATCTTCCCAAGTTTTGGAACCCCCCTAAAACTTGAATCAAAATAATAAAGTAGAGTAAAAGATTTAATGACAATCAAATATAAGTTTAGCTCCCTTTGTGAGCAAATAAAATCTTAAGAATGCTTTTCACAATAATAGAGGAAAGCTTCTTTGATTTTTCTTAAGATTATTGGAGATTTGAAAGAGCTCTTGAGAGATAGGTGAACTTGAAACAAAGGCTTCTTTGCTTGAAGATGACTTTTGCTTAGGGCTGAAATTGAATCACACCAATCTCTTATATTTTTTTCTATTTAAAGTCTTTTAAATCTTCAATAGGTGGAGGAGAGAATCCTAGGCAAGATTGGTAGTCATTGGAGATATTAAAAAAATTATTAAAACCTATCAAAATAAGAAAAAAATAGCCATTGCAGAAAAATTTTTGTTGTAGGGGTCGACTCATGGCATAGGGGTCGACCTTGAGGTCGACCTCTGAGACAAAATTTAAAAAAATAGCTGTTCTATATTTTTAGCTTTTGGAATAGTAGAGGTCGACCCTTGGCATAGAGATAGCGTGCTAAACAATTCTTTTCAGTAGGGGACGACCTAAGGGTCGATCCTTTCGCTTCAAACTTGATTTTCTCTCAAAATAAGCATCCAAAAATCATAGGATTGCCTCTAAAGGATCAAAAATCTTCTATACTTGCTCTTGAGGCTTTCAGATCAAAACTTGATAAAATTATGATTTTGCTCCTTAAATATAAAAAGTCTTTTTTCAAGCTAAATTCATTAGTAATCCCCTCAAATGCTTTATAATTATCAAAATAATTTCGTGGGAAGTTCGGCGGGCGGAGGGAGTTCGGCCTCTAGGCAGTTCGACCGTGGTAGGGGCTCGGCCTGGCGCCTGGCGCTAAAGCTCTTCAGCGGCTACTGGTTACATTGGGCTGAGCGTCGGGCCGGGCTTCGGCAGGAGCGGGATTTATCCCCAACAGGTTCTTTATCAAGGGCTTTATCGGAACCCCCTGAGGCAATGGATCAGCATTGGTGGTAGACTACATTTGAGATACGAAAAGCGCTCAAAGGTATGAAAAATATTCACTTTATTTAATCAAAACTTTTGAATACAAGATAAAATAAAAGAAAGAAAGAAAAAATGTACAACTACTCGAGGATCTTAATCTCGGGAGGAACGACGGAGGGTGGAGCCGGATCGCTCTCGACCACCTCAGGTTTTCGAACTGGTTCAGGCGCCTCTGCAGCAGGTTCAGACGGACCAGAAGTGAGCTCGTCGAAGGTAGGATCGACTACGGCATTAGACGGTCCTACATCTACGTTATCTTCCTCCTCCTCCAAAAAGCTGAGATCGAGCTCAGAGAACATCTGGGCTACCCTACCTTCATAGAGCTCAAAATCCTTGATAAACGCTTCCTGGCTAAACTCGACGTTTAGGTTCCGCATCTCGGGAGAGATCTTGAACTCTTCCACGACCCGGATCATTGCCTTCGAGATCAACTTCGCCATTTGGATCTCCAGTTCAACGATCCTATTTTTGGCTTCCTTCCTCCTTTCCTCCTCAGGGCTAGTACAGCCTTTAGTCTGACCGAGATAAACTCCTCTTTGAGGAGCGCACCATTAAGACTTCCGATGTCTACCGTCTTCTCCTTGACAAGGTGCTCGACCTCGTCGACCCTCTCTTAAAGATGATGAATCTCGGCTCGAAGGTCCTCCTGGGCCTTCTGTACCTCCGCCTCCTAACGACGTGCCCTCTTGATGTGGGCGAGCATCTGATGATCTGACTGCAACAAACAATTGGTGTTAAAAAAAAAAAGAAGAGAAGAAGAAAAGTGCAGAGAAGAAGAGAAAGAGTCAAGCAATGAAGCAATCATCTTGAGGATGGTTCTGAGAGAACCCCAGACAAGCTGCCGTGGGTCTAGGTCGGCCATCTGGTCCACCACCTCGGGCATAACAAACTTGTTGGTGAGATCTCGGATGATCTCCGGGTTGTTGAAGGAGTCCTCCTTTCGTTCATTGTCATTGCCATCCAGTCCGCTTAGGCAAGCCTTGCAGGATGACTTTCTTTTTTCTTCCCTCTCCTATCCCTTTTTTGATAGGAAGCTCCAAAACCCGATCCCCACTAGAGGAACCTGAGAGCATGGAAGGCACCGGGCCTGCACCAGCGGTGCCAACCTCGGCAGTTAAGGCAGTCTCAGTGTCGGCGATGACCTCGGACGCAGTGGCAGTGGAGGTGGGGACTTCAGAGCTGGAAACACCGACCTTCGCCCTCTTTGAGCCATCATTTTGCGCCTTTTCTTTCCTCTTCTTGGTGTAGAGCCCTTTGGTAAGCATCTCGATAGCTTGTGTGTCCATCTCTGTAATAGAAAAAGAAGCACGTTCAGTAGCAATACACGTGCGTGAAATCGTGTGGATTCAAAAATCAAAAGATGTACCCACGGGATCGTGGGGACTCAAACTTAGGTTGAATAAGGTCCATTCCTTTAGAAGGTAGGAAAGAAGAGGAGCTTGGTACGCCTTAAGTTTATCGGAGGAATCAAGGTCGGCTCCATCTAAGATAGGTGCTCGGCGAACTGACTCTCTAATATAACTCCATGAAGGAAGACCTAATGGCAAGGTCGAGCAATGTACAAAAAAAAACTTTTTCTTTCAATTATGAATGGAAGAAGGGGCACCTCTTAATAACCCCTTCTTACTGACTTGGGGGGGAGTACCACCAATCCTTCACAGAAGGATGGCACTTGAAAGTATAGAAATTACTAAAAAGCAAAATGGTCGGCTGGACTTCGGTCAATCGATAGAGGAAGAGAAAACCTATGATGAACCGAAAGAAGTTCGGTATGACAGATGTGAAGGAGATATTTAAAAATCAGAAGAGGGCGACTACGAATAGGGGCAGTGGGAGTCTAAGCCTGGTGCGTAAAGCTTCTAAGTACAAACAAAATCGATCGGTCGAAGGAGAGCTGACCCGATCGTCGGAGCTAGGGAGTTCAAGGTCATATTCTGAAGAAATTCCATATTGGATTTGGATCAGAGAAAGATCGTCCGGGATAAGGACGGACGGGATGGTGTCTGAAGCAAAAGACGAGCGGGATATGTTCCTGGGTTCTACCTCGGCCAGAGGTGCAGAATTAAAGAAGCTCGGTCCGAACAAGCCCCATGAACCGATGGAGTAGAAGGTTTTGGAAGACATTCGGATTGAGATTAAATTCCAAGAAAACCCCCACCCAAATATATATATATGTGTGTGTGTGTATGTATGTATGTATGTATGTATGTATGTATAAGAAAAATGTAGGGCAAAGATCGCTATCAAAAAATCAGGAAAGCAAGGAGCCAGAAGTGATAAGCATGAATAATCTAAGAGAACGGTTAGGAAACTGACATAAACTGTCCAAGAAGAATAAAAGGACGATGGATGTGATGAGGACCAATCGAAAGGATGTCCGGAGCTCAGGAAGGCGAGAGAAGGTTAAGACCCTTGGGAAGAAGATAGATGGGGGCTGAAGGAAGGAGAAGACTTGGGTAGGAATGACTTTCGAGCAATAGGAGAAGGCCTTAAATAGCCAGAGATAACCCGAGGCAGTGATGATTGCGGATCGACTTCGGTCGGTCAGCGAATGCCGCATGTCCCACTCATCATGATAGAGGAGCGATGACAAGCGAAGTCTTTATGGCACTGTACCTGAGGCAGAGTTTTAGCGGAAGATTTGAAGGGCCATCCTTTTGAACTCATTTCAGACTTAGAAAGCTTCGGTGCCAGCACAGTAAACACCGAAATATTTCATCCTGACAAGCATGGGAACCCAGGATCGGACTTCGGTAGTCATCTTTTTTCTTTCTTCCTTCAAATTTCGAAATCGAAAGTAGATGGACTATTGTTGGGGATAAACTCCGCTCCTGTCGAAGTCTAGTCTGATGCTTAGCCTAATGTAACTAGTAATCACAGAAGAGCTTCGATCGAGAATTCTTCCTCTTGAGACTTTTCCAGCGGTCGAACTCCCTCCGGACACCTTCAGCAGCCGAACTCCTTCCGGATCCTTTCAGCAGCCGAACTCCTTCCGGAATCCTCTAGCAATCGAACCCTTTTCGGACTCCTTCAGCAGCCGAACTCCTTCCGAACCCCTCCAGCGGCCAAACTCCTTCTAGACCCCTCCAGTAGCCAAACCTCTTTCGGACTCCTTCAGCAGCCGAACTCCTTCCGAACTTCTCCAGCGATCGAACCCCTTTCAGACTCCTTCAGCGGTCGAACCCCTTTCAGACTCCTTCAGTGGTCGAACTCCTTCAGCAGTCGAACTCCTTTCGGACCCCTCCAGCGGTCGAACCTCTTTCAGACTCCTTCAGCGGTCGAATCCCTTTCGGACTCCTTCAACAGTCGAACTCCTTCCAGACCCCTCCAATGGTCGAACACCTTTCAAACTCCTTCTGGACTCCTCCAGCGGCCAAACCCCTTTCGGACTCCTCCAACGGTCGAACTCCTTTCAGACTCCTTCAGTGGTCGAACCTCTTTCAGACTTCTTTAGTGGTCGAACTCCTTTCGGACTCCTTCAGCGGTCAAATTTCTTTCGATCTCCTTTAGCAGCCGAACTTCTTCCGGACTCCTCCAGCAGTCGAATCTCTTTCGGACTCCTTCAACAGTCGAACTTCTTCCGAACTCCTCCAACGGTCGATCCTCTTTCGGACTTCTCCAGCGGCCAAACTTTCCACAGTCATCTAGGAAGGTCTTCGCACGAGTTCGATCCCGTACACGACATGAATCGACCCATATCTGGACTACCTCAAAGGAGTCCGAACTCCTCTGGAATTGATATATCTCAAAGGTCATCACCAACCGATGCCTATCCCTCCGAACTTTGACTATCAAATCTTAAACGGACTGGCATCTCGCGACAACAAATACTATCCTCCGTAACAAACTCCACGTGACCCTGAGCGACCCACTATCCGATAGTTACGGCCGTCACTATTAGTTTGTTATAGGCTCTGTCTATAAAATGAATCCTTCAGATACGTTTTTCTCTATGCTCTCTTCTTTTTTTCGAAATTCTGCAGCTTTCTTGACTGAGCACTCCATTTTTATTGGCCGAAAAAGCTAACTTGACCATCGGAGGATCTTGCTGGAGCCATCACCTCGGGCTTTGGACGAGACTTGTTTTGCAGGTCACCGACGGCGACCTCGTCTTCTCCGACGGCAACCAGATTTCACACCAACAGTGCTCAAGTTAGAAGAAATTATAAAATTTATATTTTAATATTTAAGTTCTCATAATTTATACTTAAAGAGATAGATCGTGATCGCAGATAGATACGATTTATACTCAAATTAGAATGAATTATAAGAATTAAATAAAAATTATATTTATATTCTTTGATTACATGATCTAAATAATTTATGTCGGTGAGATGGATCATGATCATATTAGATATGATTCATGCTTGATCGAATAGATTATGTTAGAATCAGATCAAAGGAACATATATTTTATAAAATTGCATGTTGACCTTGAAAAGATTACATGAATCAATTATAAATTTGAATATTTAAAAATGAAACCGAACCTTTAGATAATTTTTTTATTTATTTTTTTAATTTTAAAAATTTTAATTAATTAAAATTTACTTTTTTTTTATTTTAATTTACTAAATCTTAATTAATTTATTTTAATTAATTTGTTTAAATTTTTATTTTAAAAATTAATTTAAAATTTTATTTTTTTAATTAAATTAAATATAATTCAGCCTCGAAAAAATTGACGTCCAACTCATTAATTATTTTATTAAATAATAAAGTTAAATTTAATTATTATTTATTATTTTAACGGTAAGCAGTCAGTTCATGCGGTGTCGGATTGCGGGTTTAAAACGGAAGGAGGAACGCGCAGACAGGCATGCGGACGGTGGTTACGGGGATGATTCGTTTCGTGTATTTTTTTTTTTTTTTAGCTTGAATAAAAAGAAAAGAGAGAAAACGAATGATGGCGACGGAAGAGGGCAGGGCTGTTGTTTTGCAGAGATAAAAGTACATCAACCTGGTGCTTGATGGTGGCTTGGCTTTGGTTTCGATGCCTTGGTGGAAATGAGCCAGGTCGAGCCAGCCAAGTTTTTAAAAAATCAAGTCTAATATAAAAATTATTAGTCTGAACTGACTTATGGCCTCTAAATTAAATTAAATTTAATTTATTTATAAAATTAATAAAATTAATCTTAACTTGTTAATCTATTTCACTAAATATATTTAAATTATATAAAAATTTTATATATAATTATATAATATAAATTATATTTAAAATATATATTTTATATATGATTAATTATACATACTGATCTGTCAAACTTATGAGTCAGATCAAATATAAACAAATCAAATTTATTTAAATAAAAAAAATAATTTTTTAATTAAAATTTAATTTAATTAGATGAATAAGTTAAGTCAAGTTTGATCAAAATGGGTTAGGCCACGGGCGACTTACGAGCACTCATTTCCACCTCTACCTTCCGTCTTCCCCCATCTAGTCTAGTGTAAAATTTAAATATTCCCTAACCTTTGGTAATTTATGAACTTTAGAGGATCTAGACACAGGTGTAAAATTTAAATACTCCCAAACCTTTGGTAATTTATGAACTTTAGAGGATCTAGACACAGGTTTATGAGGAGAGCTCGTGCAAGAGGTGGGTGGGTACTCAAAACAAGGGGTTTTTAGTTTATTTGTGAGCTGTGGAATGGCCGCTTTTGAATATGGCACCAGATCCTTCTGCAGGGAGCAGATTCATCTACTATTTTAATTGCCCTGTGGGGGTAATGGAAGCCATACGAAAGCATGGTTAAAATCAAATGATCGTTTTTATGTTCTTGTGATCAATTATGGCTCGAGAAAATGGATAATCATTAGTGGGCACCACAAACCAACGACAAGAATGGAGAATTTTGGATGCTTATTTCATCCTTGCCAAACATCATGATGCTCTAATTGGTCACATGGATGATGTTGGCGCAAAATATCCAATGGTTTGGGCCAATCAGCATGCACGTTGGAGCTGGGCTCTGTCAAGCTTTACTCTTTCTTTGACCTAGTAGGAGGATTGGTCATCGGCCCCACATTTAGGATAAAAGCTCATTATCATCATCTCTCATCAACACCACATGTGGGTTCTTATGATTAGACCTAATCGTAGACCATATTTGGGCCCAAAGAATGTCAAATAAATAGAGTTTAAGTCCGAAGCCCAACTTATGATCAGCTCTACTTATGATAGATCCTGCTCGCTACTGATATGTTTTGAGGGTGATTGCCCAACCAATAATACTTTTTGATATCTTAGGAGCTCATCATGAAATGTGAAGATTGTATAATTTGACTATAAGTCATGCGACATGAATCAAAGAAATTTGGTTATCACATATAGATAGTTGTATAATTTGACCATAAATTATATTTGTTCCCTCTTCAAATTTGAACGTAAATTATATTTGACCGTAAATTATATTTGGTTATCACATATAGATAGATTCAAATTTAAAATTTAGTCTATGCTTGGGAACTTTCTACTCGGGAATTATTTTTTAGATTATTTTTTTTGTCATAAATTATCACATGGCTTGGAATGCCCCCTTTGGATCCATCAAGCTTGGAATTGTAACTTCGACTTAGTGCATGAATATATATTGAATTTGAGATTATGACATGGTTATAAAGCTGCAAGTTTTATGATTGATGTAGGTGATGAAGGGGCAAAGAAGGTCATAAGTATCATCTCATCAATCAAGAATTATTGTCTAGATTTCCATATTCCAAGCGATAAAAGGCCTACTTTTGAATGATTATGTGCAAACTGCTATTGAAGCACTCACAGCTCTCTAACTATACCTCTTGAGGACTAAGAACCAACGTGGAAGCTTCAACTCCGCGTGGAAGTAAGCAAACAAAAAGGATCTTGACCGGGCTCTCAAAAATAACCAATTTAGCCCGTTTGTTTTGTCTCGAGCAAATTGTATTGCAAAATTCAAATAGTGAAGCTACGGTAATTGTCATTAGATTGTCGAGATAGCAACAAGAATTCACATTAGGTTATGTTGATTGATACTCTATCATTCCAAAGTTTAAAAGCTCTCCTGTTATAGGTGCCATTCTTATGCGGTTAGGCACAAAATTTCTAAGTTAATTTAAACCCCCCCGGACTTCCTTCTAATCATAGGACTAAGTTGATATTCACTTCACCATGATCATAGAGTAATCTGCATAGGGAGGCTGGGTCCACATACATAATCATTGCTGGATTGCTGGTGATGCAATTTATGTAAAGCGTGACATTCAGGATCGCTTGAAAGAAGATTGGAGCACGCCTTCTTCCGCTGTGCTTAGAGACGTGCCCTCTAAGGCACCTTGGCGTGTGAAAAAATCAGAGAGAGAGAGGAGAGATATAGGAGAAAATGGCTCTGTATTTCTTTCTTTTCATCTAAGATTTATAATATATATATATATATATATATATATATATATATATATATATATATATATATATATACATATGTGGATCGAAATTCTAACTCGTAAAAAACTTCCTAGGCTAATCCAATCCGAATGCATTCATCCAAACTCATGTACATTCATGGTCTGATCATGCACTCAATTGCATGAATCCAAATATGGTCCAAACTCTGAGTAGCCCCCATGAGACCCAAACCAGAATCTCATGAATATGGAGGGCTGAACCTCTATCTTAGGACCAAATTGATCCTAGTTCTAGGACCACACCTGTCTTAGTCTTCCGAAGCCAACACTCTAACTCCTCCGATGGCATCCCAAGACTTAAGAGCATCACTAATCCTAATAATCTTCACCTTGGTGCCCCAAGCCTTGGCAAACCCTGTGTGAATTGTCTGCACCATCCTTCTGCCTTCAGAACTGACACCGTCCCATCAAAGCCACCATGCCTTCTTAGCTGCAACACCGATCTATGCTCCACAGCTCCTGAGACTCATGCTCCACCACACTCTTTGGCCTCGAACTAATATCCTCCTGCTCTGACACCATTGCTGCAACATCAACCTGTGCTCCGTAGCGCACTCAGACAGCTCACTATGCAAACTCTAACGTCTCTGCCAATCTTCTTCAGCTGTTGTGAATCCTTGAAGACCTTTGGGATGACTGTCTCCACAGCTGAAGTCAGCACCATCCTGGATTATAGGATCCAAACTACTTGGTAGTTGCATCACTTTTTCTGGACTTCTCTAAAGAACCTACAGCATTCTTGCACTGGCACATGCTGTACCATCTGACACGATCTTCTCAAAGCTATGCCTGTCCATCTACATATGTTGCTCTACCTGGAACTATGCATCACTGATGCTGGTGCTAGAATATCGATCCTCCTGCACCCCTCCGCTCTGAACTCATGCCAAACTTTCTCTCTACCTATGAAGCCACCACTTCAGAGCTTCACCTATGAAGCCACCTCTTTGGAGCTCCACCTATGAAACCACCACTCTGGAGCTCCACTTGATTTGAAGTCCATCTGATGCCGCAAAAAAATCTGACTCTATCATCGAGTCATCCAAGGCCAACCACTCAATGCTGTACTGCTGAGCCTGCCACTACACCTCGATCATTGTTGCTGCTCCTTCGGATCCTTCATACTTCGCAAACCCCATCGAAGCTGTCTCGGATACCTCCACAATCCGCGGGCACTTTTGAAACATATGGAAGCTCATCCAACTCCTCTGAATCCAGCAACTAAACCCTAGAAAATTTCACCCTAGCACTTCTCCTCTTCTACCCCTGCACCAACCGTTGCTTTAGTTTCGCCCGGAGAAATTACAGCTCAAATTTTGTCTTGAGCTCAGACCCATCTATCTCATCCCAAGGCTCCTGAGACTCCCTGACTCTCCTTGGTCTCCCCGAGATACCTTCTGACACTCTCTACTGAGATACCTCCCTCGGCTGCTGCACCATTGAGTCTCTCTCAATTCTGTGCCTCCAGAAAAGTGCTACCACAGCACTCCAGCGCTCCCTGCCTCGTCTCGATACCGCCTCCTCATAGGTATCCTGATCTTCTTTTACTGTACATAAAACATCGTCTACTAAAATTGCGCTCTCTTTGGTGCTCCTGTAGAAAAAACTCGATCCAGGATACTTTCGGCTGCCTGAAACCTCCTGATACTTTCTGAGACCTGTTGGCTCTTCCTAGATCTTTATGGATCATCCATATCCATCACCTCCAAAACTCCAACTAATTGCACTGCTGAATATACTCTAACTACTTTTCACAGCCTTCCACTAAATTGAATAATTGCTTCTTCAACTCTACCTCGATCCTAAGTTTTTGACTGATCTCTCCTGTGATACGCCAAATAAACCATCAGCACTCAAAGCTGCCATAGGAATAACTGAGAGAAAATAAAAAATAAAAATCTCCAAGCATTTCTTTTTTTTTTTTGGTTTTTTCTTTTCTCTCTTCTGGACAGGTTCCTTCTTTCTTCCATCGGCTCCTTCCTCCTCCCATCCAAAGATACAAAACACCCGATCGCCTCCATGGAACGCCATTGACCATCTCCTGCATGCACGATCGCTGTATCCGAGCGCCGCCACCATCGGATCACCGCTACGGCTCCTTCCTCTGCCTGCGCGCCATCTCGTCAGCTGGATCCGCACGCCACCGCCGGATCTGGGTGCGCCACCACCGCCGGATCTAGGCCCATGCATCGGGAGGAAGAATGGAGGCCCTGCGCCACCTCACCAGCTCCGCTCTACGTGCCACCTCGTCGGATTGGGACGCGGCCACCGCTGGATCGGTGCTCCATCACTGGATCCGTGCGCCTTGAGCCGGCTCTCCGCTGCACGCGCGTCACCACCCCCGGATAGGACCTCTATTCGTGCATCATCTCGCCGGAAAGGGAAGATCCGGTCGATCTTCCCTACTCCTTTCGCCTCCATGGTTGGCTCCTGCTGCACGTGCACGCCATCGAACCGCACATGGAAAACCACCTCCGCACGCTTGATCGCCGGAAAATGGCGCCAAATGCCGGGATCGGTGGCCAGTTCGCGAGACTTGGCCTTCAAGCCTGAGACTGGTGGCCAATCGCTGGCCGCCCATCGGGAGGAAGATAGGGGAGCCTGCCGGCCTCCAAACAATTTTTTTTTTGTGTTCTTGTTTGGAATCTAAATCCCATACCTGCACTGGATCTTGATCATCATGCTCCTCGTGGTTCTAATACTAATTAACATACAGGATTGCTTGACGTTGTTGAGACTGAAATAAAATTGAAGCATGCCTCCTTCCTCCGTGCTTGGAGGCGTGCC
This sequence comes from Cocos nucifera, assembly GCA_006176705.1. NCBI lineage: Eukaryota > Viridiplantae > Streptophyta > Magnoliopsida > Arecales > Arecaceae > Cocos > Cocos nucifera. The sequence continues at coordinate 484,533 of QRFJ01000693.1, forward strand.
CCCTAGGGCACTTGGCATGTGAAGAAACCAGAGAAGGGAGAGATATGGAAGAAAATAGCAGTGTATTTCTCTCTTCTCATCTAGGATTTATAATATATATTATTGAGGATAAATTCTGTTTCCACCGAAGTCTAGTCCGATGCTTAGCCTAATGCAATCAATAGCCGCAGAAGAGCTTCAGCCGAACCCCCAACGGCCAAGCTTCTTCTAACCCGTTCAGCCGGCCGAACTACTTAGCGGCCGAACTTTTTCTAACTCTCCAATCGCCGAGCTTCAGTCAGACTCCCGCAAGAGTCGAATTTTCTCCGCGTCGTTACAGCCAAGCGCCTGCGGAAGCCGAACTCCCTCTAAGCTTTCTCTCCGACCGGGCTTCCATGGAAGCCGGACTCCTTACGGAATCCACCAGCGACCGAGCTTCCACGAAAGCCGGACTCCTTGCGAAATCCTCCAGCGACCGGGCTTCCATGGAAGCCGGACTCCTTACGGACTTCTTCAGCGATCGGGCTTCTACGGAAGCCGAACTCCTTGCGGACTCCTTCAGCAGTGGGGTTTCTACGGAAGCCGGACTCCTTGCGGACTCCTTCAGCGGTCAAACTTCTCAATGGCCGAACTTTTATGAAAGCCGAACTTCTTATGATGGATTTCTGCAGGCAATCCCGCTACGGTTACACGATAATAACGATCGACATTTATCGAATCAATAACGATCGACATTTATCAAGTCAATAACGATCGACATTGATCAGGATAGTTACGACAGTCATTAATCAAGGCAGTTACAACAAGCTCTCTCTATAAAAAGGACCCTCCAGATATGTTTAGGCCAGGTTCTAAAAAAAATCCTTCTCTCCTCCTCAAAACTCTACTGAACTCCACACTGAGCACTCCATTCCTATTGACTGGAGCTGACTTGATCGTTGGAGGGTCCTTCCGGAGCCACCCCCCATCGGCTTCGGATGAAACTTTATTTTGTAGGTCCCCGGCGGCGACCTCATCGGCCTCCACTCCAACGGATTTCGACGATGATCAGATTCTGCGTCAACAGATTGGCACTAGAGGAAGGGCCCGGCAACAATTTCTCTCTTAAAGGAAGTCGGGGTTCCCTTGTTCTTAAAGGAGTGCTTGACAACGATTTCTCTCTTCCCACTTCAGAAATCTCTTTTCCTCCTCTTTCGAATTTCTTTCCAAAAAGAAAAGATGCCCCCCAAGAGAACCTCCATCCAGTGATCGGTGGCCTCCGCGGCCCGATCCCGTTCGGATCCATCCGCTTCCGCTCCAGCCCCGACGATCCAGGCTCACTCTGTAGCCGCGGTAGACGCTGAGCAGTTCAACTTGCTCGTCCAGCAGGTTCGTGGCCTCATTGAGGTAGTTTAGATGGTGCAGGCCATGCACTAGCAGGCCCCAGTACCAGCTCAATCGGTGCGGAATTCTCCAGAGCCGTATGGTCCAGTCCAGGGGCAATTGACATGGGCTACCCGACCTCCAATCCCCGGAAGAGGAAGGCAATGGAGGGAGAGCCCTTGCTCGGATCGCGACTCAACCTAGGATGAAGCTTTGCACCCATTCAGCAAGAAGACCTTGGAGATCAGAGGCTGCAAAGATCTCCTGGATCAAAGGCTTTTAGAAATGAGCCGACGAATCAAAGAACTCCGTCACACTCCCTCCTCATACGGTAATGACATCTGCACTGACCCTCCTTTTTCGCAGAAAATCATGCAAGAATCGATCCCGCCAAACTTCAAGCTCTCATAGTTCGAGAGCTACGATGGGACCACCGATCCGGTCGACCACTTGGAAGCCTTCCGGACAACGATGCTGCTCCATGGCGCGCCAGACGCTATCTTGTGCTGGGCTTTCCCCTCTACCCTTAAAGGGACCGCTAGAAACTGGTACTCGGCGCTCAAGCCAAATACCATCTTATCGTTTGACCAAATGAGTCAACAGTTCGCAGCCCACTTTGTCAGTAGTTGGCATCCGCATCGAGGTTCGGAGTCCTTAATGGCCATCAGGCAGAAAGAGGGGAAATCCGTCCGGGCTTATATTACCTGATTTAATACTGCTGCACTAGAGGTCCGAGATCTGGACCAGTCAGTCGCCATGGCCGCTCTCAAGGGCGGCCTTCAGAAGAATGACCTACTGTTCTCCCTAGAAAAGAAGTATCCCAGGGACTTTGCCGATATGCTGGCTCAGGCCGAAAGTTATGCCCGGGCAGAGGAGGCCTTCGAGGCTAAGGACGATGAAGTCGACGGCAAGCGGCGAATCGATGGGCCAGGCAGGCCCATCGAAGAAAGAAAGCGAACTGAAGCTCGATCGCGTTCCCGGACTCTTCCTGGTCGCGGGCGAGCCTGGACTCCCCCTCAAGCTCGAAAGCGGAGAATCCCTGATGGAAGGACATGCCGAGGTTCCCCTCAGTGCCAAAGTTCTCTCCGACGACGATGATTTCACAACTACGCCCCCCCTTAACACCCCGAAGACTCAAGTATTGATGGAGATCCGGGAGCGACTTCTAAGACCGGAGAGAATGCAATCCCATCCTAGCAAGTGCAATTCCAACAAGTTCTACCTTTACCATCGCGACCATGATCATGACACTGAGGAGTGCATCCAACTCTAGGATGAGATCGAAGAGCTCGTCTGGCGAGGCAGACTAAGCCGATTTTTTTGAAGATGGCTTGAGGAGAAGGAAGATCGGCCAAGAGCATTACCGCCAAATGGAAAAAATCTGTAAGAAGATTAGCTGCCCCTTGGCATCATCAATACTATCTTAAGGGGACCTCAGCAAGGAGAGACCAGCGGATCCAAAGGATCGGTGAAGAGGCGGAGGATCGTGGAGCCCGTGGCCTTCACCGAGGAGGACGATCAGGGAATCCAATTTCCACATAATGACGTGGTTGTAATTTCTTTGAATATTGCTGACTACGATGTACGCCGCATTTTGGTAGATAATGGAAGCTCAGCCGATGTGTTGTTTTACGATGCCTTCTCAAAAATATTCCTGCCTGACGATCGATTGGGGCCGATGAATTTTCTACTGGTAAGATTTGCTGGCAACGCCATACCAGTCGAAGGCATAATAACATTGACCGTAGCGGCAGGGCAGCGCCCGAAGCTGGCCAAAGCTTAGGTCGACTTCTTAGTCATAAGGACCCCGTCCGCCTATAACGCGATCCTTGGCCGACCTGGTCTAAATGCACTCCGGGCGGTAGTATCAACCTATTATTTGAAGATAAAGTTTTCGATGAGTCATGGGGTCGGAGAAGTCAGAGGAGACTAGGCTCTGGCGAGGTATTGCTACTCGATCGCCTTGCATAAGGGAGATCAGCCTGACACTTATCTTGTTGATGGATTGGACGTCCGCGACGACCTCACTGAGGAGCGGGACGAGTCTGTGGAGGACCTCATCTCTGTGTCCTTGAATGATGAAAACTCAGAGCACGTGGTGCAGATCGGCTCCAACTTGGCGGCCGAGGTTCGGGAGCAGCTCATCGCTTTCCTCAGAAGAAATGCAGACATCTTCGCTTGGACCCCAGTGGATATGCCGGGGATCGACACTGAGGTCATGGAACATCGGCTGACCATCGATCCAAGGCACCGATCGATAAGAGAAAAGCTGCGCCACCACGCCCCGGAGAGGCAGAAAGCGATCGTCGAAGAAGTAGACAAGCTCCTCAAAGTCGGACTTATCCGGAAGGTTAACTATCCGATCTGGGTCTCGAACGTGGTTCTTGTTAAGAAAGCAAATAACAAGTGGAGGATGTGCGTCGACTTCAAGAAGCTGAACAAGGCTTGCCCGAAGGATAGCTATCCCCTACCTAGGATCGACCAGCTGGTGGATGCAACCATGGGCCATGAGCTCCTCACCTTTATGGATACCTTTACTGGTTACAACCAAATACGCATGGCGTCTGAGGACGAAGAGAAGACCGCCTTCATTACTAACTGAGGTCTTTATTGCTACAAGGTCATGCCTTTTGGACTCGAACGCAGGGGCAACATACCAGCATTTGGTTAATAAGATCTTCAAGGAGCAGATCGGCCGCAACATGGAGGTGTACGTAGATGATATGCTTGTCAAAAGCCGAGCTTCAACAGACCACTTGGCCGACCTTGAAGAGACCTTCGGTGCACTCAGGAAGCACAAGATGAAGCTAAACCCAACCAAATGCGCCTTTGGTGTAACCTCCGAAAAATTTCTTGGGTTCATGGTGTCGAGATGCGGAATCGAGGCAAACCTCCAAAAAATCTGAGCCATTTGAGAAATGACCACTCCAAAGATGATCAAGGAAGTCCAGCATCTGGCTGGGAAGGTGGCATCCCTAAATCGCTTCGTCTCAAGGTCGGTCGAACGATGCATGCCCTTCTTCGAGGTTCTCAGGCGATTCAAGAACTTCTGCTGGACAGCAGAGTGCCAACAGGCATTCGAGGAGCTCAAAAACTACCTCGACACGCTCCCATTGCTGGCAAAGCCCGAACCTGGGAAAGAATTATTTCTGCATCTAGCTATCTCTCCGGTGGCCTTGGCGGCAGTCCTCGTTAGGGAAGAAGCAAAGACGCAGCGATCGGTCTACTACGTAAGCCAAGTCCTGAGGGACGCGGAGATCAGGTACTCTAGGTTAGAAAAACTGACTTACTATCTTATAATTGCTGCCAGGAAGCTCCGACCTTACTTTCAGGAGCACACCATAATGGTACTCACGGATCAACCAATAAAAGTAGTTCTCCACCGAGCAGACGCTTCTGGAAGAATCGCAAAATGGACAATCGAGCTCACAGAGTTCGATATCAACTACCAGCCTAGGCCATCGATCAAAGCGTAGATACTGATGGATTTTGTGCTAGAATGCACCATTCCAGTTGAAGCCGAGCTTGAATCGAGTGGAACCAGCACCAGAGCGAGGCCAAACTTCGACGAAGCTGAGCTATTGCAGTCGATCCTCCCTGAAGAGAGCGTCGACCTCCCTGAAAATTCTTGGGCTCTACACATGGATGGTTCGTCCAACTTCGCTGGAGCTAGTGCGGTGCTGGTCTTGGTCAGCCCCGAAGGAGTTATCGTCAAGTATGCTCTGCGTCTTAAGTTCCCCACGACCAACAATGAGGCTGAATATGAAGTGCTGATCGCTGGATTAAAGATAGCAAAAAAATTAAAAATAGATCGACTTCAAATCTACAGCGATTCCCAACTGGTGGTTGGTCAAGTCAGCGGCGGCCACGAGGCACGGGAGGAAAGCATGGTGAGGTACCTCGGGAAAGTAAAGAATTTGATCCTAGCCTTCGATAGTTTCGGCATTCAGTACATCCCGAGGGCGGAAAATGCAAGAGCCGATCTTCTTTCCAAGTTGGCTGCTTCAATGCCGGCCGAACTGCCCAAAGAAGTATTTTTGAAAACTTTGAAGTGTCCGACCACAGAGGAATCTCAGGCCATCCTGCAGACGAAATTCGAGCCCAGCTGGATCGACCCGTTGATCGTCTACCTTCAAGAGGGGGTCCTTTCCCGTGATCGAAAAGAAGCTCGGAAGCTCAGAAATCAGGCCTCCCGCTATGTCTTATATGAAGGTAGATTGTATAAGAGGTCGTACTCCCGCCCATTGCTGAGATGTCTCCAACCTTTAGAGGCCGACCTCGCGCTATGGGATGTGCACGAGGGACTCTGCAGAAGTCACGTAGAAGCCAGGTCCCTATCGTAAAAACTACTCCAGCAGGGGTACTACTGGCCGACTTTATTTCGCGATTTCGTGGAATATGTAAAGAGGTACGATCGCTGTCAGAAGAATGCCAGCGTGCAGAGGCAGCCGACATTCGAACTCACTCCACTCAGTTCATCCTGGCCATTTGCACAGTGGGGAATGGATATACTCGGCCCCTTCTCAATAACGTCTGGGCAGCGAAAGTTTCTCCTGGTCGCAATCGACTACTTCACCAAGTGGGTCGAAGCCGAACCACTTGCGAAGATTACCGAGGCCAAGGTGCAGAACTTCGTTTGGAAGTCACTAGTCTGTCGGTTTGGCCTGCCCCGAACCCTCATAACCGATAATGGACGATAGTTTGCTGGAACGAGGTTCGTCGAGTTCTGCGAAGGATTAAACATCTTTCACCGCTTCACATTGGTGGCTCACCCGCAGGCCAATGGGGAAGCTGAGATAACCAACCAAACCTTGCTGCAAGGAATCAAAGCGAGACTCGATAGGACAAAAGAGGCCTGGGTGGGAGAACTCTACCATATCCTCTGGGCATACCGAACTACTCAGAGGGTGCCAACCGGAGAAACACCCTTCGTCTTGGCCTTCGGTACTAAGGCAGTTATCTCGATCGAGCTTAAGCTCCCTTCTGCATGAGTCGTGGGCTTCAATGAGCGGCACAACCCCTAGGACCTCAGAGTCAACCTCGATCTTTTGGAAGAAAAGAGGGAGGAAGTCCGCATCCGGATGGCAGCCTACAAATAGAAGATGGCTCGGTATTACAACTCCAGGGTTAAAAGCAAGACGTTCAGAGTGGAGGACTTAGTGCTCCAGCGAGCCGCTGTCGCTCAGCCTCAGAGTCAAGGAAAGCTCGCCCCAAACTGGGAAGGTCCGTATGAGGTGATGGAAGTCATCCGATCCGAAACTTATCGTCTGAAGAAACTCGGAGGGATAGTGCTTCTCCGACCGTGGAACTCAAAAAATCTGAGGATGTATTATCAGTAAACTTCTTTTAAAAACTCCTTTGCTCTGCATTATTGATTTCTGGCACAAGGATTATGGGATGACAGGAAAGAAATGAGTAAAAATAGCCCATTAGGAATAGGAGAAAAACCTCGTCCTAACATGAATAGGTCAAAGACCTCTAAACCTCGGCTGCAGGAGACAAGGTCTCCCCCGGGTCAACATCGGCCACGAGAAATAAGACCTTACCAAAATTGAAGGCTTCATTCGCAAAGGATGAGATGGGGGGAGAGGCACCGACGACGGTCCGCATGTGCCCCCACAGTCCATTGGGAACAGGAGGAGGACCTCATCCTAACGCGAGCAAAGTTGAAGGCCTCGTTCACAAAGGATGAGATGGGGGGAGAAGCGCGGACGACGGTCCGCATGTGCCCCCATAGCCCGTTAGGAATAGGAGGAGGACCTCATCCTAACGTGAGCAAAGTCGAAGGCCTCGTTCACAAAGGACGAGATGGAGGGAGAGGCATGGACGATGGTCCGCATGTGCTCCCATAGCCCATTAGGAACAGGAGGAGGACCTCGTCCTAACGTGAGCCAAATCGAAGGCCTCGTTCACAAAGGATGAGATGGGGGGAGAGGCGCAGACGATGGTCCACATGTGCCTCCATAGCTCGTTAGGAATAGGAGGAGGACCTCATCCTAATGCGAGCCAAATCGAAGACCTCGTTCACTTTAGACGAGATGGAGGAAGACGGGCGATGGTCCGAATGTGCCCCCATAGCCTGTTAGGAATAGAAGGAGAACCTCGTCCTAATGCAAGCAAAGTCAAAGTTAGGAACAGGAGAAGAACCTCGTCCTAACCCGAGTGATCGGGTCAACCTCGGTCGGAGAGCTTCAACTTTCATTTCGAACAGAGATAAGATCGAAGATAACCTCATCCTAAGATGAGATCTCCCCCGAGCTTCGACATGGACCAACACGAGGCTTAGAGGAAGACTTCAGCAGTCGTCATTCCTGCACTCCCTTCCTTCGATTTTCGAACTCGAAAGTGGGGGGGGCTAGTGTTGGGGATAAATCCCGCTTTCATCAAAGTCTAGTCCGATGCTTAGCCTAATGCAACCAGTAGCCGTAGAAGAGCTTCAGCAGACGGGCTTCAGTCGAACCCCCAGCGGTCGAGCTTCTTCTAACCCATTCAGTCGGTCGAACTACTTAGCGGCCGAACTCCTTCTAACTCTCCAATCACCGAGCTTCAGTCAGACTCCCGCAAGAGCCGAACTCTCTCCGCATCGTTATAGCTAGGCGCTTGTGGGAGCTGAACTCCCTCCAAGCTTCCTCTCCGGTCGAGCTTCCATGGAAGCCGGACTCCTTGCGGAATCCATCAGCGATCGAGCTTCCACGGAAGTCGGACTCCTTGCGAAATCCTCCAGCGATTGGGCTTCTATGGAAGTCGGACTCCTTCAGCGGTCGGGCTTCTACGGAAGTCGGACTTCTTGCAGACTCCTTCAGTGGTCAAACTTCTCAATGGCCGAACTTTCATGAAAGTCGAACTTCTTATGATAGATTTCTGCAGGCGATCCCACTACGGTTATACAATAATAACAATCGACATTTATCGAGTCAATAACGATCGGCATTTATCAAGTCAATAACGATCGGCATTGATCAGGACAGTTATGACAGTCATTAATCAAGGTAGTTACAACAAGCTTTCTCTATAAAAAGGACCCTTCAGATACACTCAGGCCAGGTTCTAAAAAAAACCTTCTCTCCTCCTCAAAACTCTACTGAACTCCACACTGAGCACTCCATTCCTGTTGACTGGAGCTGACTTGATCATCGGAGGGTCCTACCGGAGCTACCCCCCACCGACTCTAGATGGGACTTTGTTTTGCAGATCTCCGATGGCAACCTCATCGACCTCCACTCCAACGGATTTCGGTGACGATCAGATTCTGCGTCAACATATATATATATATATATATATATATATATATATATATATATATATCTGTACATAGACCAAAATTCTAATCCATAAAAAATTCTCTAGGCTAATCCAGTACGAATGCACTCATCCAAATTCATGTACATCCGTGGTCTGATCATGCACTCAATTTCATGTATCCAAACCTAGTCCAAACTCTAAGTAGCCCCCATGAGATCCAAACCAAGGCCTCATGATCGTGAAGGACTGAACTTCCATCCTAGGATCAAATCGATCTTAGTCCTAGGACTACACCTATCCTAGTCTTCCAGAGCCAACACTCTGATTCCTCTAATAGCCTTCCAAGACTTGGAAGCACCACTAATCCTAACAAAACATAATAAAGCCGATACAGACTGCAGCTAGTTATTTTGCTTCTCGAGAAAAAGTGTGTTGCCTTGACCACAAAGCCAAGGGAGAGGAGCATCTTGCTACAGCATCTCAATTATCCTAATAGTTTAAAAGGGAATGTCATGCTAAGGCCTAATTAAGAAGCACGGTTGATTAACAAAGAAGTTTCGATGTTATGCTTAGCTACTATTAATTTTTCTTAGAAGCTGCTCAATATCAGTAAACTATAAACTATATATATATATATATATATATATATATATATATATATATATATATATATATATATATATATATATATATATATATATGTATGTATGTATGTATGTATGTATGTATGTATGTATGACCTATTAGACTAGTTGACGTAGAATTCCGTCTTAAGATCGAGATGGTTAGAGTTGGATAGTGATAGCAGGATCTGTAAAAAATTTTTTCGATCAGAGTTAGCTCTGGTGAGGATCTTTCAACGTTCAAGTTAGTTTTTCGTTCAACAGATGGAAGATGGGCATTTTGGGAGAGAGAAGATTGTGTACCTTGAGATTCCTCTTTTTTGCTTCTTTTGTAGATGAGGTCAAAATTTGTTAGGTCTGGGCCTGTAGATTGTTAGGATAGACTGTCCGCCCACTAGTCAGGTTGTTAATCATGAGAGAGCACCGGATTGTCAGAAGTTTCTATCTCTCTTTAAATATCCTAAAGAATCATGTTAGGCAATGTCTCCTCATCGCATGGGAGGGACCATCTCTTAATTGCATGAATTGATAACCTGGAGCTAAGAGCGTGAGAAGCTTGCTTTGCTTTTCTCATGACTACTCATTTTTTGATATGGGATGATGTATCAGGGCTATAATAAGTCCTTCTGGAGGCCAACAACCAAAACTGGAAATGAGAATCAACATTAGGATCAAAGGCCAAGGCGGGATCGAATGCATGTGAAGAGCACAGGCATATGCAGCCGGAAGCCAAAGTCATTGATTTCTGAAGTGGCATGGATTCTAAGGCATGGACTGAAGTTTATCATTTCATGCCTTTAGCTAGTGCAAAAATATCCCCAACATTAGCCCTTCTACTCCTGAGTTCAGATCAAAATTGGATCGGATGGAGGAGGTATGCCAGCTCTACCGAAAACATGTCAAGAGCCTTCTACTTCTTCCTTCCCTTTTTCTCTTTTCTCTTTTTGCTTTTGCTTTGTCAAGTCACTTGTAGAATCCGATCTTCATCAGGATGAAAATTGATGGGTTGAGGTCTTATTAGTTAGCCCTCCATTTGTGGACTGATCAATAGTTGTTGGGTTTTCCTATGTACGAGCAAAAAAGACAAAGTCCCAAGAACTATAAAGAAGGATTTTCTATTGAAAGAAGTTTGAATAGCACATTACTAATAGTATGCTCTGAGATTTTTTGAGTTCTATGGTTAGATAATATAGGTTCTTGATTTGACAGCCTCATCTATTTGGTAGGAGCCTTTAGTTCCATCTCTTTATTATTTTCATAGCTCTGCTCGCTCTACCATTATGCCCCCCAGTGATGGTGTTAATAATATTGACTGGGTGTCAATCTTCATGGGGCTCGGCTTGCTATGCCCACTCCTTCAAGCTCTTGGATTTAGTCTTCATCTCAGCTTTCCAACTTAGTAGCTTGGACTTGATATTTGTCTTGACTTGACTTAGTTCTACCTCAAATTGGTTTTTTGATGAGCTCAGCCTACTGAGGTTGGATTTTAGTTGGCCTTAGCCTTTTGAGCTTGGATTTCTGCAGATCTTGCATTCTGAGCTTGGATTTCTGTGGATCTTAGCATTCTGAGCTTGGATTTTTATGAACCTTAAAATTCTGAGCTCGGATTTCTATAGATCTTGACATTTTGAGCTTGGATTTTTACGAATATTGGCATTCTTAGCTTGGATTGATATGATCTCACTTTGGATTGGTATGATTTCAACTTGGAGTGATCTTGAGCTTGACCTCAGATTGATATGATCTCACTTCGAATTGATATGATCTCACCTCAAAGTGATCTTGAGCTAACCTTAGATCTACTTTAAGCTTGACCTTGGGTTTGTATGATTTTTTCCTCAGATCTGCATGATCTCACCTTGGATCTACATGATCTCACCTCAGATCTGCATAATTTCATCTCAGATCTACATGATCTCATCTTGGATCTGCTTTAAGCTTGACCTTGGATGTGTATGACTTTCTTCTCGAATTTTGGTGCTTTCTCATTTAAGAATGAGGGCACGTCTTCTTCTTTGATGCTTTCTCATTTGAAAATAAGGGCACTTCTTCTTTTTTGGTGCTTTCTGGTTTAAGAAGGAGGGCACTCATTCTTTGGTGCTTTCTTGTTTGAGAGTGAGGGCACGTCTTCTTCTTTGGTACATTCTCGTTTGAGAATGAGGGCACTCCTTATTTGGTGCTTTCTCATTTAAGAACAAGGGCACTTCTGGTTAGCCTCCTTGGCCTTCTTCTGGGGTTAGACTCCTAGTTAGATCAACTTCTTTGGTCTTGATTTTTTCTTGGCTTGAATTTGGGCTTGATAGCTCAGTCTCGGTCATGATTTTGACTTCAGCTCGACTGTGATTTTAACTTCAGCTTGGTTATGATTTTGACCTCAGCTTTATCTTAAATTTGACCTTAGCCTGGCTTAGGTTTTGATCTCGAATTGGTCTAAGATCTGACTTCAGCTTGGCTTCGAGCATGACTTCGACTTCAGCTTTATTTTAACTTTGGTCTTGGCCTTAGTTTCTAGCACTTAGCCTTGATGGACTTTAGGTTTAGCCTCGGGTTTGATGTTCTATGGTCCTATAAGAAAGAAGAGGAAGAATAGTGGATGAAGGCTTAAGAGCCTCTTGCCATGAGTTATCTTTTTGAAAGCCCTTGAGTTCTGTTTGACCTCTTCTTGTTGTTTGCCCCGATTTGAATTTGATCTTTGCCATATATTGAACTTGTTTTTGCTTCAGTTTGGTCTTGATTTACATCTTGGATTACTTTGGTTTTGACTTCAGATCAAACTTTCTTTTTGGCACTAACAAGGTTTTGGGGCCCATCGATGCTGGTCTCGAATTTGTTAGAAGTGCATTCGGAGGTTGTGGCTCTTTGCAAGTGACTAGCGTTGCCCTAAATCAGCTTCAGCACCTTTAGATGTGAAATACATGTGGGGAGGACTTTGAAGAAGGTAGAGAACAGATGCACGTGTAGACCTCAATCGTGTTGGGAGCGTGCGAACTTTGGCATGTTGGCTACTTCATCCACACTGGGAGCGCACGGACTTCAGCTATGCTGGGAGCATGCGGACCTCAATGTGCATGGGACTTCGGCCGCACTGGGGGCACGTGGATGTCAGTGCATGGGGGACCTCAGGATTACTCACACACTACCTCGATTTCATAGGCCTCGGATCTAGGAGAAGTTAGCGTTGTCGAAGGCGAGGGAGCTTGGAGCTGCTCGTAGGCATGCTCTTTGGAGCTAGAGATGCTCAGGCATGCGTAGAGGCCTTGAGGCTGGTGGTCTGGTGGGGTCGACGGTGTCAGCTTTGATGTAGGCCTAAGTAGCCCAAAATCACAAATCTTGTCGAGCTCAATGCCAGAGACATGCGCAGGCGCATGGGAAGGGAGTCGGCGACTTCAGTCACGTGGAAAGTTCTGACATTGGTAGGAGTTCACATGCTGTGGATGCACTAGCAGTGTGCTTTAGGGCCTTCGATACTGCCTGTTATGTGCACAACAGCATGGGGGACTTCGTGGCCCCTGATCCAATGGCTTTGGGGACATCGATCCGGTGGATGCACATGCAGGAGAGGCATCGAGCTCCACTGGAAAGGCTTCGGGCCCTCTTCTTTCTCTTGCAAGCTGGAGAAGAGCCTTTGATCTAGGAGTTATAAAAAGGCTTTGTGCTCAGAGAAGACAAGTCATGGGAGCCAGCTTTTCATAAAAAGAGTCCGATCTCAAAAGCAACTTTTCTGCCTCTTTATCCTACCTTTAGGCACTGGCCCATAGTGGAGTAAATATCAATCACTACAAGATGATGGGACAAGCATTATTGCACCCATTTGGTGCAAGAGAGCCAAATCAAATTTCGAAGAAAAGCATGATGGGTAGCAGGTGGGGGTGAAGAAAAATCGATATTTTTTGCCACAGGATCGTTCAGATCCGATCAGATGTGTAAGGATATTTCAAAAATTTTTCTAACAAATTTTAATTAGATTTGAGAGTTCTCAGATTTGATCCTATAGATCTGATATTAAAAACTAATATATAATTTCATACCTTGTTTAGGTAATCTGATTATCCTGTTGATGATCTGCTACAAACTTGAGGTCCTAGATTAAGCCACGCACACACTTGGCCTCTACTGATATCTACTTGGGCTGGATCTGGACGTGATCTCCTTCTGAATCTAATTGCCAAAAATTAGATCTAAATCTGATTTGTAAATCTTTCAAACAAATTTCGAAGGCTGCACCCTATCTCTTAATGTAGAAGTCCTATCTTTGATGTTTGCTTCAGCTTCTATCAACTCTTGATTGCTAAAATAGTGCCTAAACTGATATAGACATGGAGGAGAGGGAGAGGAACACTAGAGAAGGCATGGAGATGGGTTTGGTGGTAGCATATGGGCGTGGGAATCCAAACATGCAAATCCTAGGGCATAGGGTCCTTTAAATAGACCCTATTGTGCCATGCAGTGCCACACAGATCCAACCAATCATATTGCTCGGATTAATTAGATCTAAATCTGATTGGTGGTGCCAACACATCTGATCCAATTAGATTAGAGTTCCTTTAAAATTCACTAAAGTGGCGACATGGATGGATAAGCCCAAATAAGTGGCACCCAAGAGTCTCATCTCATCATGAAACCTTGGAGTCCCATCTATATGGGACTCCTTCCCTTATCAACATGGGGCACACACCTAGGAGGGCATGCGCCCTCTTTCTTTCCTTTTTTTAGCAAGGGGACAAGAGCCCCAGGTCCTCTCTAATAGGTGCATGCCATATGGCTCTCTATCCAAAAGTCTAGGGTCAATGTTCACCCTTGTCCAGAAACTGAAAATGACAGATGATAGAAAATGGCAGGTGTTATTTTGATTCCATCTGATGAATTAAGATAATCCTTTTTTAACCTGAACAAGATCCAGTTAGACCAAAACAAAGCCATACAAGATTTTCTGATGAGCCCAAAATAATTTAGCTCAGTCGAGATGAATCAGAAAGACTACAGAAGGAGAAAGTTAGGCTCAATCATGTGCTAGCATGATTTTCTTAAATCTAATTGGATCTAATCCAAATTAATCGAACTAGGTTAGCTTGATCGATCACATCCAGATCCAAATTCTTATTTATGTGATCCAATTAGATTTAGTTTCATATGATAATGAGACATATCACGATATCCATCATCGACATCATCAAAATATCTTTCGATAGATCAGAACTTTTCGAATTCATATAATTAGAATAATCGATCATCAAGATCATTCTAATTGCTTTCAAAATCCACCAGTGATACCTAGCAGTATATGATAGTAATCTATCAAAATTAAAAATGAACATCTCAGTGCAGCAACCTATGTGATTGGATTTTTCTATCTTAAGCTTCGATAGGATTAGGGTTAAGGTGAACTTGTCAAACCCAATATCCGTCATATGAGTTAATCATTCGATTCGAGTCTGATGTAAAATCCTAATAGAAACTCTTTCTATCATCTTCACATTGCCATGGCCATGGGCTTATGGACTCAATCTCATGACCATTATAGAGCTACTCCTCAGCTACTAAGGTAGATAGATCTTCTATTGGTGCAATCCAATTTCTACAATAAACATGCTATAGCCAACATACACCTTGAAATTCTGAATGGCTAGAAGATCGAGTTATGGCATAGTCAAACTATAACACCCTCAAGATGAACTGTCGATGCACCTCAGATCAAAGAATCAGACACATCACTACAGCATTGAGCCAGTCATCACGAGAAGGTAGACTCTCTTATGACTGCTCGAGATGGTCATGAGAAGGTAGACTTCCTTGTGGTTTCTTATCATGTCATATCTTATACGATGTGGTAGGAATGGTTTTAGAGAAAATGCTATTTAATAAATAGATTATGATCATTAGACTATGTACCCAAAGAAAATCAGAAAGGTCCATGAAGCTCATCATAGATCAGACCATATCCAATAGGATTCAATTTCTTCATTCTAAAATTCTATTGAGTTGAGGCATTTCAGGTGAAGTCCATTGTGAGACTATGTCATTATCTTTGAGATAGTCTAAAAATTTTTGACTAAGGTATTCACCTCCTCGATCTGATCGAAGAACCTTAATAAGTTTTTCTATTTATTTTTCTACTTAGAGTTTGAATTTCTTAAATTTTTCAAAAGCTTTAGACTTATGTCACATCAAATACATATACCCATATCGAGATAAATCATTGGTACAGATGATGAAGTAGACATAATTGCCTCTGACTGGTACATCAAATGGGCTGCACACATCTGTGTGTACTAGAGCAAGTAGGTTTGTGGCCCTTTTCCCATGTCCTACAAAAGAAAGCTTGGTTATTTTGCCATGAATGCATGATTCACAAATTGAATATGACTTAGAAGTCAACGAACTCAATAGCCCAAATTTCTTTAATTTGTTAATTCTGTCTTTCGCTATATGATCTAGCCTAAGGTGCTACAGATACCTATCATTTAGACTATCCCTAGGTCGCTTGGATCCTATTGCATTCACATTTTGCTTGATATTGAAAACAGAAATATCAATATGTAACTAGTAGAGACCATTAATAAGAAAATCACTTACAATTTTTTTTCTTTCAAAACTAATATTATAATGATCATTAAGAAAACTAATTACATAGTCTTCCTGTGCTAAACAAGAAATAAAAATTAAATTCTTACTTGCTGCAGGCACATAATAATAGTCCCTAAGCACTAGATCTAATTCTGACGGTAATCAAAGAGGATAGCTTTTCATGGCCATAGCAACAACTCTTGCTCCATTTCTAATGCGTAGGATCATCTCACCATCCCTCAACCTCCTGCTCTCTTTAAGACCCTGCATAGAAGTACACAGATGAGCATTAAAAATAGAGTTAAGCACCCAACTGGATGCAGAAGAAATCATTAGATTAGCTTTAATTACGAGCATACCTCCAAAAGGACCAGTCTTCTTCTTATTCTTCAGACTGGCTAGGTATAAAGGATAGTTCCACTTTCAATAGTCATCTATATTATAATAGAAACACTTTTCTATGTCGGTGGCTTTCTTCTTCGACTCTCCCTTCTTCTTCTTTCCTTCATCTATCTTCTGCTTCTTTGCAGACTTTTTCTTTTTTTCAAAATTTTTTTTAAAGAAAGTCTGCACCACAGCAAGCATTGAGTCCTTTGAATCTTTCAAAGACAGCTCAACAGTAACCAGCATGTTCATCAATTTAGCTAAAGTACATTATAGCTTATACATATAAAAGTTCATGATGAACTGTCCATATGCATCAGTCAAGAACTACAAGATCACATCAATTTGCAAATTTCTATCTAGCTTAACACCGAGCTTCTTAAGCTCTTCTAAGTCTTTGATCATCCTTGGACTGACTGCCCATCACGTATTTGAGCCTTAAGAAATTTTCTAGTGACATGATACTTGGCTACGCGACTTTCTTCACCAAACAAGTCTTGTAGGTAAGCCAATATTTAACGAGCAGTCTTGATATCTTCATGTTGGCGTTGAACCTCACCAACATGTAGT
This sequence comes from Cocos nucifera, assembly GCA_006176705.1. Classification (NCBI taxonomy): domain Eukaryota; kingdom Viridiplantae; phylum Streptophyta; class Magnoliopsida; order Arecales; family Arecaceae; genus Cocos; species Cocos nucifera. The sequence goes on from QRFJ01000693.1 coordinate 501,257, forward strand.
ACCTAGCTTGATTATTTTTATCCATCCATTTTTTCAGAGATGCTCTCTATTCAACAGATGGACGAGCTAGTAAGATAGGGAATTCGGGTCCAATACATGAGTCAGCTTTTTCGAATCTAAAATAATTTTATAGTTCGAAGCCAATTCTTGTAATTAGATCCGATCAGTCTGTGGGTATTCAGAATACGAGCTAGTGGATTGAAAGTAGATATTTTTCTATAGAGAGTCAAAGTTTTTAGTTAGATTTTGTAATTGAACTTGATTAATTTATTTAAAAATTTTATTTTTAAATAAATTAGGCTTTCACTATTAACTTGGATCCTTACATTTTCTTGATAGAGATGCAAAAATCTTCACGATCATTTGATTTCTAGTGGGTGGTGCAGTCCCATCGACTGGTTCACCACCTCACCTAATAGTTATTGATGATGGATCAATCGATGAGTGGACAACTCTTGTCTAACAATTCTTTAATCATGGTGCATCCAAATCTGATATCTAATTCATGAAGCTCACCATGCCTAGAATATTGCTCCACTCCTTAGTTAAGTCAGATCCATCATTTACGTGAATTGAATTTCTAATTGGATTTCTTACCGTATCTGAAATATTGATCCCAACTCATCCTCTAACTTGTAGCATCCAATATCTAATAGACATAGTTGCATTTTTTCGATAAAATTGAACCACTATAACCAATCAAAAATAATCAATCTTGGGAAGGGCCCACACATCTATAATGGTGGAAGACCTATGACTTAATATTTTCTTAGGAAGATTTAATTTTGGTCTCTTTAAACTTGACTTGACTTAGTCCTAACAATTATGACTAACCTAATGGCATGGGTTAGCTCGAATTGTTAGCTATCTTTAATCAGAACTGGATCGATCCAAATGGCCAGGTAAGTAAGATCGGTGGAAGAGATATACCATTAACTCGACAAGAATGCATTTAGATCGAGTAGCTTCTAATTAAAAATCAGTCAATTATATCTGTCAAACTTATCTTAGATACCAAATTATCGAACTAGAACCTATTGGATTAGCCTATAATCTAGGCTCGAACCATGGAGATAAATTAGGTCTTGACTTGATCGACTACATGTTACTATGAGTCAATCTTGATCCAAACTTAATCCTATTGGACTGATCAATTCTTAGCACTCTTAATCTCACCTAACCAACTCTTGGTTCGGTTTGATCAACCGCTAGACCTAATTAAGCTATCCAAGCCCAAATCCATATTTATGGTGTCTTAGATATGAAAATTCATAATTTTTTAGATCTAATTTATTTTATAATCTTAATTCTTAATTAAGTTTGGATTTATAAATAGAAACATATCAAAATTTTAAGATTTCAAAATCTAGGATTTTACAAAAAAGTAAGTTTTTGATTTTTGATTAAGAATAAATGCGTAGTATCTCTACATGCCATAAGAGCACCCCATCGAATGAAAAGAGAAGGCCTTTAAATCCTTCTTACTCTTATGACTGAACAGTCAAGGAGAATGTCTTAATCAAAAATAAATACTACACTACAAAATAATAAAATGTATCTCATATAAAATCATAGATCTAATGATGCATGTTCTGTATACATCTTATGTATCAATTATTAAATCACAAATGCATGCTTTCAGATCTGATATATTACATATAATATCTAAAAAATAAGATATTAAATTGATCACATTAATTAAAACTTATTCTAGATATTTTATAGAACTATTTTACAACTAGTCTAGGCATGCATCTATCATATCTCATATGAATAATTAAATATTTAATTTTTTATTTTTTAGATCTTATTATAATATTTATAACATCAAAAAAATAGAAATAAATAGATCTAAAAATTATATTTAATTATATCAAAAAGAAAAATTAGACTAGACTACACAGAATAATTCTACACCTAGTCTAGACATATATCTCATACATCATTGATATGAATCTAAAATTTTTTAATTTTTTGATTTCAGATCTAATCATATTTGATGTGACATCTAAAATTTTTTAATATTAGATTAAAAATTTAAAAAAATTAGATCTAAAATAGATTTGAAGAACTACTAATACAGCTTTGATACTAGTTAAAGAAAAATCGATATTTTCCCATCATAGGATCGTTCAGTTCTGATCAAATTTGTAAGAATATTTTAAAACTTTTTCTAAAAAATTTTAATTAGATCTAAAAGTTCTTAGATCTGATCCTATAGATCTGATATTAAAATCTAATATTAAAATTAAATTAGATTTAATTTTATACCTTATTTGGGTAATCTAATTATCCTGCCGCTGATCTGCTGTAAACTTGAGGTCCTAGATTAAGCTATGCATGCACTTGGCCTCTACCGATGTCCACTCGGGTTGGATTTAGATGTGATCTTCTTCTGAATTTGATTGCTAAAAATTAGATCTAAATCTGATTTGTAAATTCTTCAAACAAACTTTGGAGGCATCACCTTATCTCTTGACGTAGAAGTCCTTTCTTTGATGTTTGGTTCAGCTTCTATCAACTCTTGATTGTTAAAATAGTCCCCAAACTGATATGGACATAGAGAAGAGGGAGAGGAACACTAGAGGAGGCATAGAGATGGGTTTGGCGATAGCATATGGGTGTGAAAATCTAAATATGCAAACCCTAGGGCGCAGGATCCTTTAAATAGACCTTGTTGTGCCATTTAGTGCCACATAGATCCGACCAATCATATTGCTTGGATTAATTAGATCTAAATCTAATTGGTGGTGCCAACACATCTGATCTAATTAGATTAGAGTCCCTCTAAAATCTACTAAAGTGGCACCATCGATGGATAAGCCCAAATAAGTGGCGCCCAAGAGTCTCATCTCATCATGAAACCTTGGAGTCCCAACTATATGGGACTCCTTCCCTTATCCACATGGGGCACACGCTCTCCTAGGCATGCACCCTCTCTCTTTCCTCTTTTTAGCAAGAGGACAAGAGCCCCAGGTCCTCTCTTATGGGTGCACGCCACATGGCCCTCTGTCCAAATGTCCAGGGTCAACTATTGACCCTTGTCCAGAAACTAAAAACGACAGGTGATAGAAAATGACAAGTATTATCTTGATTTCATTTGATGGATTAAGATAATTCTTTTCTGACCTAGACAAGCTTCAGTCAAATCAGAACAAAGTCATACAGGATTCTCTGGTGAGTCCAAAATAATTTGGCTCAGTCGAGATAAATCAGAAAGACTATAGAAGAAAAAAATTAGGCTCAATCATATGCTAGCATGATTTTTTTAAACCTAATTGGATCTAATCTAAATTAATCAAACTGAGTTAGCTCGATCGATCACATCCAGGCTCAAACTCTTATTTGTTTGATCCAGTTAGATTCAATTTTTTATGGTAATGAGATATGTCACGATCTCCATCATCGACATCATCGAAATATATTTCGATGGACTAGAACTTTTTTGATTCATATAATTAGAATGATCGATCATCAAGATCATTCTAATTGCTTTCAAAATTCACTAGTGACACCTAGCAGTATATGGTGGCAATCCATCAGAATTGAAAATGAACCTCTCAGTGCAGCAACCTATGTGATTGGATTCTTCTATCTTAAGCCCCAACAGGATTAGGGTTAAGGTGAACTCATCAAACCCAATATCTGTTGTTGACACAGAATCTGATCATCATCGAAATCAGCTGGAGCGAAGGTGGACGAGGTCGCCGTTGGGGACCTACAAAATAAAGTTCCGTCCGGAGTTGGTGAGGGGTGGCTCCGAAAGGACCCTCCGACGATCAAGTCAACTCTGGCCAACAGGAATGGAGTGCTCGAAAATGAGTTCCATAGAGCTTAGAGAAGAAGAGGAGAGCTTAGAGCTTAGGGTTAGCGTATCTGGAGGGTCCTTTTTATATATGAAGCTTGATGGTGACAGCTGTAGCCGCATGCTGGCGGATCGTCCGAGGTTCGATGGAGTCAATCTCAGGGGAAGGCACCGTCTGCAGTGCTGTCTGCAATAGATTGATGGTGACAGCCATCGCTGCCTGGTAGTGGGTCACTATCGCTTGTGGCGGACTGATGGTGATGGCTGCAGTTGTCTTGATACTGAGCCACTTGGGGCCGAATGAAGGGTTGAAGGGCTTTGATGTGTACCCATTTCGGAGGAGTTTGGACTCCTAAAGAGAAAGCTCGAAAGGAGTTCAGCTCCCGTAGGCATCTGGCTGGAGGTGTGTGGCTAAGGCTCGATCGCTGGAGAGTTTGGTAGGAGCTCAACCGATCGAAGGGGATGTTCGAGAGGAGTCTGCTGAAAAAGTCCGACCAAAAGAAAAGTTTGGAGGGAGTTTGGCTCCCGCAGGCGTCTGGCTGAAGGAGTGCGGAGAGAGTTTGGCTCTTGCGAAAGTTCGACTGAAGCTCGACCACTGAGGAGTTTGACTAAAACTCGATCATTGAGAGTCCGAAGGAGCTCGGTTGCTACCCAGTTCAATCGACTGTAAGAGTTCGACCAAAGGGGAAGTTTGGAGGGAGTTCGGCTAAAGTCCAACCATTGAGAGTTCAAAGGAGCTCGTCTGCTACGTAGTTCGATCGGTTGTAGGAGTTTGGCCAAGAGCCGTAAGCTGAAGCTCTTCCATGACTATCGACCGCATCAGACTGAGCACCGAATTAGACTTTGGTAGGAGCAGGGTTTACCCCCAATAATAGTCTCTCCCACTTTTGAGTTTGAAACTCGAAGGAAGGGAGTGCAGAAAGGGCGACTGCCGAAGTCCTCTTTTGGGCTCCATGCTGGTTCAGATCGAAGCTCAGAAGGAGATCTCATCTTCAGCTGAAGTTGGTGTTGAAATTTAAGCCTGGGAGAGATCTCATCTTCAGCCGATGTTGAAGTAGATCTCATCTCATGCGGTCGAGGTCGGAGGTTGAGCTCCCCGGGAGGGGGTGATATTATCTCCAGCAACTGAGGTTGACTCGGGGGAGATATCCTCTCCTGCAGTCGTAGTTAATATGGGCGCTCGAAAGATATCTGATCTTTGATCGAGGTTGATACGGTCGCTCAGGAGAGATCTCATCTTTGGGCGAGGTTTGTCTCTGATCTTATCTCTGGCCGAGGTTGGCTCAGGCACTCGGAAGAAATCTTATCTCTAGTTGATGTTGTCGTGGGCTAAGGTAGTCACAGTCGCTTGGGAGAGATCTTATTTCTGGCCAAGGCTGACTCGATCGCTCGGGAGAGATCTTATCTCTAGCCAAGGTTGTCGCTCGGAAGAGATCTCATCTCTGGCCGAGGTTGTCTCGATCGCTCGGGAGAGATCTTATCTCTGGCCGAGGTTGTTGCGATTGCTTTGGAGAGATCTTATCTCCTACAGCCGAGGTTGGCCCAGACCCTCGGGGAAAATCTTATCTCCTAAGGTCGAGGTTGCCTCGGGGGAGATCTTATCTCCTGCAGCCAAGGTTGCCTCGGGGAAGATCTTGTCTCCTGCAGCCGAGGTTGATGCAGGTGCTCATGGGAGATCTTATCTCCTGCGGTCGAGTTTGCCTCGGGAGAGTTCTTATCTTTTATAGCCAAATTTGCTCAGACCCTCGAGGAGATCTTATCTCTTACAGTCGAGGTTGATGCGGGTCACTCGGGAGAGATCTTATCTCCTACACTCGAGGTTGATGCGGGCGCTCAGGGAGAGATCTTATCTCCTACAGTCGAGGTTGTCACAATCGTTCAGAAAGAGACTTTATCTCTAGTCGAGGTTGACACGGACTCTTGGGAGAGTCTTATCTCTAGCCGAGATTGATGCGGTTGCTCGGGAGAGATCTTATCTCTGGCCGAGATTGTCTCGGTCACTCGGAGGATCTCATCTTTGGTCGAGATGCTGTCGCTCAGGAGAGATTTATCTCCGACCGAGGTTATCGTGATCGCTCGAGAGAGATCTTATCTCTGATCGAGGTTGATGCGGTCGCTCGAAAGAGATCTTATCTCTGGCCGAGGTTGACGCGGTCGCTCGAAAGAGATCTTATCTCTGACCGAGGTTGAAGGTCTTTGACCTGCCCATGTTAGGATGAGGTTCTCCTCCTGTTCCTAACATGACAACTATTAACTGCTTCTTTCCCTATCATCACATAGTTTTCGCATCCAAAAATAATATTATTGAAAGGGAAGAATTTTATTGAAAGGAAGTTACTGGCAACGCATTCCCGAATTCTTTGTGTTTCAGGGTCGTGGTAGCGTTGTTCCTCTACATTTCTTCAGATGGATGACCTTTTCTATCTCATGCTGGCCTCCTTAATTTGAAGCATGCTTCTCTTGGCTTTGACGTTGGGAGGTGACGAATCATCGATGTTCCAAGCTACTCCCCGGGGTAACGTTGATGATGCCGTGAGGCGGCCGACCTTGTCATTTTTGGTCACGGCAGCGCCTTTGGCCGATCTTCTCCTGCTTCAGGCTGACATCGAAGGAATTTACCCAGCCACCCCTTTCTGACGAGTTTCTCAATTTCATCTCGGAGTTGGATGCATTCCTTAGTGTCGTGGCCGTGGTCGCGATGGTAGAGGCAGTACTTGCTTCGATCGCACTTTTTTGGGGGAGACCGTAATCCTTCTGGTCTTGGCAGTTGGTTTTTAACTTTGGTGAGAATCTGAGTTCGAGGAGCGTTGAGGGGGGTGTAGTCATGGAACCTTTTGAAAGGAGGGCTTCTTCGCACCCCTCTGTCGGGGCTTCCTTGGTGGCGAGCTCGAGGAGTTCGAGCCCACCTGCTCCCAGAGGGAGTCCGTGAGCATGGCCGAACTTCACTCGACTCTCCATCGATGGTGGGTCTATTATACTCGTCTGCCAGCCGCTCTCTTAAGGCTTCTTCATCCTTCAACTCGAAGGCTTCTTTCGCACGGACATATCTCTCAGCCTAAGCCAGCAGATCGGCGAAGTCTCCAGGATATTTTTTTTTCAGGAAGAACAGCAAGTCATTTTTCAGAAGGCCGCCCTTGAGTGCGGCCATCACAACAGACTGGTCCAGTTCCTAGACCTTCAATGCTCCAGTGTTAAACCGGATGACGTAAGCCCGAATGGATTCCTCCTGCTTTTGCTTGACGTTCATCAGGAAATTCAAATCTTGGTGCGGACGTCGACTGCTGATGAAGTGAGCCACGAACTGACGGCTCATCTAATCAAAAGAGAAGATCGTACTCGGCTTCAATATTGAGTACTAGTTTCTCACTGCTCCTTTTAAGGTAGATGGAAAGGCTCACCACAGTATGGTGTCTGAAGCACTATGGAGTAGCATCATGATCCGAAAGGCCTCCAGATGATCAACCGAATCAAAGGTTCCATCGTAGCTTTCAAGTTGAGGGAGCTTGAAGTTTGGTGGGTTGGACTCTTGCATAATCTGAAGGAAGAGAGGGAGATCAATGCGGACGTCGACATAATGAGCTGGGGCGACGTGGTTGAGCTCTTCAATCCATCGATCCATCTTTCATAGTCTTTGATCAAGGGCGTCATCCTGGTTGCAGATCTTGGAAGACTTTCGACTACAAACGAAAAAGTTCTCCTTCAGAGGAGAACCATGATCCGAACATAAATCTCCAACTCTCTATTTCCCTTTTCAAGGGATGGTGGGTATACCGACCTGAGTACCCTTTCTTGGGGCCAATTCTCGACATTCGAATGGCGGATTTTCTGGTGGAGTCACCGTCAGAGGCTGCTGCATGACCCGCATTGCATCCATGAGGCCACGGATCTGTCGGACAAGCAAGTTGAACTGCTCCACATCTACCGTGGGTACAGGTGAAATCTGGATTATCGGGGCTGAAGTAGAAGCAAATGGATTTGGATGGGATCGGGTCATGGAGGCCATCGATCGTCGAGTCGAGGCTCTCCTAGGAGGCATTTTCTCTTTGGAAAGGAACTCTAAGAAGAGAGATCTTCGGAGAGGAAAGAGAGAAATCATTGTCGAGCACTTCTTTAAGAACAAGAAAACCTCGGAGGTTCGGTCCCTTCCTTCAGTGCCAATCTGTTGATGCAGAATCTGGTCATCGTCGAAATCAGCTAGAGCGGAGGTGGACGAGGTCACCATCGGGGATCTGCAAAATAAAGTTTCATTCGGAGCCGATGGGGGGTGGCTCCGATAGAACCCTCCGATGATCAAGTCAGCTCTGGCCAATAAGAATGGAGTGCTCGAAAATGAGTTTTACAGAGCTTAGAGACGAAGAGAAGAGCTTAGAGCTTAGGGTTAGCATATCTAGAGGGTCCTTTTTATAGGCAAAGCTTGATGGTGATAATTGTAGCTGCGTGCTGACGGGCCGCTCGAGGTCCGACAGAGTTAGTCCCAGAAGAAGGCACTATCTGCAGCGCTGCCTGCAATGAGTTGATGGTGACAGCCATCACCGTCTGGTAGTGGGTCGCTGTCGCTTGCAGTGGACTGATGGTGATGGCTGCAACTGTCTTGATATTGAGCCGCTCGAAGTCGAATGAAGGGTTGAAGGGCTTTGACGTGTACCCATTTTGGAGGAGTTCAGACTCTTGAAGAGGAAGTTCGGAAGGAGTTCGACTCCCGTAGGCATCTGGCTGGAGGTGTGCGGCTTGATTGCTAGGGAGTTCGGTAGGAGCTCGACCGACCAAAGGGAATGTCCAGGAGGAGTCTACTGAAGAAGTCCGATCGAAGGAGAAGCTTGGAGGGAGTTCGGCTCCCGCAGGCGTCTGACTGAAGGAGCACGAAGAGAGTTCAACTCTTATGGGAGTCCGACTGAAGCTTGGTTGCTGAGAAGTTCGGCTAAAGCCCGACCGTTAAGAGTATGAAGGAGCTCGACTGCTATCCAGTTTGACCGACTATAAGAGTTCGGTCGGAGGAGAAGCTTGGAGGAAGTTCGGCTAAAGCTCGATCACTAAGAGTCCGAAGAAGCTCGGCTACTAAGCAGTTCGGCCGGCTGTAGGAGTTCGGCCAAGAGCCGTAAGCTGAAGCTCTTCCGTGGCTACCGACCACATCAGGCTGAGCACCGAACTAAACTTCGACAGGAGTGGGGTTTACCCCCAACATCTATCATATGAATTAATCATTCGATTCGAGTTCGATATAAAATCCTAATAGAAACTCTTTCTATCATCTTCACACTGTCATGGCCATAGACTTTTGGGCTCAATCTCATGACTATCATAAAGCTACTCCTCATCTACCAAGGTAGATAGATCTTCTATTGGAGCAATCTAATTTCTTTAATAAATATGCTATAGCCAACATACACCTCAAGATTTCACATGGTTAGAAGATTGAGTTATGGTGTAGTCAAATTATAACACCCTCAAGATGAACTACTGATACATCTCAAGTCAAAGAATCAAATATACAACTGCAGCATCAAGCCAGTCATCGATGAGAAGGTAGACTCTCTTATGATTGCTTAAGGTGGTCATGCTTAGTGCTCTCATTCTCTAACGAGTATCTATACTTTCGCTTCGATATCTCCATACCATAGACTCAAGACTCATCTATCTAAAAAAAGTGATTGTACACTAATTTTCTAGATCGATCACCATCCTTGTGATGATCCTATGGTCAGGAGCAATTTATGAGTTAAATATAAAAATTCATGTCTTAAATTTTCAACTCTTGAAAATATGAATTATCATTACCATTAACTTAAAAGATGTATCACAGATAATTTAAATATATACCATGATAGAAAATAATTTTTTTATTAATTTATAATCAAAATTATAAAATTATTCTTAGAAGTGTATTACAAGTATTAGCTAATCTAGCTTCTAGGGCACACATCTAATAGGGGGATCATGGGCCACTCATGGAGGGTTGCTCATAGATGGCTTCAGTCGCATTTGAGGTTAGACACATGAGAATTTTTTTTTCTTTTCGTTTCTTTTTTTGGTCTCTTGTGGCCATGCATGAGACCTCATGTAGATGATATCGCTACCTCATCTGAGGCCTCTACGTGTAGGATGGTGTAAATGAAGAGCTTTAGCTGGGTATCGAGTTTGCTCTTATTCATGAAGCTCTCAAACTAGATCTTGTCCAGCATGTTGGAGGTATTGCTAATAAGCTTGCAAATGAATATCTCCTTTCTAATATTTGATTCTATTTAGAATTCAAAAATATAGACGAGAAAATAGGAATCTAATATGATTAAGAAATTTTCATAATTTTATTTCTTATCTAAATCCTATGATGTCTTTTCTTTTTTGGATCATCCTTGTTATGATCTCCTTCCTTACCTGAATCTTCATCTCCAACTGAGATTTTCTTCCTCATTTGAAGCCCCCTAGTTTGAGTCTAGTTGGGATGGTTTGAAGATGGATGGCCGAATCTTGTCGGCATTGGAGCAACGCAATAGAGCTTCTCTCATTGAATGCTTACTTCTTCCTATAAATGGGCTTGGAGCCCTCCTTCTAGCACCATTCTATTGACATAAAATTCTATCTCGAGGTTGGGATGGTTGGAGTCGGGTGGTAACAATAGGACCTACAACCTATAAGAAAAGTCTCTGATCAAAGTTAGCTCTGGTGGGGATCCTCTAATGCTCAACTCAGTTTTTCATTTGATAGAAGAAAGATTAGCATTTTGGTAGAGAGAAGATCGTATATCTTGGGGTCCCTCTTTTTTTCTCCTTTTGTAGATGAAAATCAGAGTTTGTTAGGCCTGGGCCTCTAGGTTGTTAGGATAGACTGTCTATCCATTAGTCAGGTTGTTAATAGTGGGAGAGTATCAGATTGTTAGAGATTTCTATCTTCCATTAAATATCCTAAAGAATCATGCCAAGTAATGTTCTCTCATGGCATGTGGGGGGGACCACCTCTTAATTACATGAATTGACAACCTGGAGCTGAGAGCATGGGGAGTTTATCTTGCTTTTCTTATGATCACTTCTTTTTTCATATGGGATGACATGTCAGGGCTATAATGAGTCCTCCTGGTGGCCAATAACCAAAACTGGGAGTGAGGATCGATGTCAGGATCAAAGGCTGAGGCGGGGTCGAATGCATGTGGAGAGCATGGGCATCTGCAGTCAGAACTCGAAATCAATGATTTTCGAAGTGGCATGGATGCCAAAGCATGGGCTGAAGACCATCATTCCACATCTTCGGCTAGTGCGAAAATATCCCCAACAAGATTGTTTAGTTGCTATGCTGCTTGATATTGGTAACTTATCTTGGATACTGATGTAGAAGGTTTTAGCAAAAGAGACAATATGGTATTTGACCATGTAATAGTGTGTGTCTTGGATATAATGGAAGATGAATCAGCAAAATGAGGTCCACTTGCCGGAGGTTGTTCAGTGGAGATCCTCCGATACCTAAGTCAATTGAAGTTAAATGAACAGTGGAGAAACCATGAGAGCAAGAGCTCAAAATATGTAAAAGAAAAGCTTACCCCCATTCCCCTTCTTACCTCTCCTTTTATAAGGATGAAGTTTATTGTTGCCTTGTAACCTCCATCCGTTTGAATATTAGAACATGGGAGTTACTGAGTCCATCATGGGTATTAGTGAAGTAGTTCCTCTGGCCCATGATCTTTTGGTTATAGATAGTTAATGCCCTTGTCGTGCACCAGTAACGCATGACAAGTAACCATTCCGATCTCTAACCTTCCAAATCATGAGTTACTAGGTTTTTGTAGATATTTGGCTTTCATAGATACTCGATTAATGTCTGAGTAAGATATTCTAATATAGTCGATTTACAAATAGTTGCTCACTTGTCTAAATGAATCCATGGATGTAGACAATTGTTGGTCCTTGGATAGATAGAATAGTCAGATTTACTTTGAGCATAAAATTTCGAGTAATTATCCCAAATACTTCCCCCCCCCCCCACTTTGAATTGGTCTGAAGAGATTGAGGGAAGGGAGTAGTACTTCGGAATTATGGATTTCATGCTTGATTTTCGATGTATGATTCGGTGTGTCATTCTTTCCACTGTCTGTATTCCTTATTAACTCGAGAGGATGCAGACATTTTACTGTTTCATAAATCATGCGGTAGTTATGATTACGGACTATGCGAAGCAACATATTATAATGATTTTGAAAGAGCACTTTGGTGACCTTCAAGCTAGCTATCAAAGCTTCAAGTTTTGAATTCAAATTTTGATTATTTTAAAATCTTCTATATTTTGCGATCAAAGAATGCTCGCTTAAATACTTTATCTCAACTCGCTACATCATTATTGGAAGTTGGGTAAAATCTATATAGAACATCTTGATGCACCAGCATTGATGCTCTCAAAGAAGTTCATTAAGTTGGACATGAGCTGAACAGGATCGACCCATTTATTGAATACTTAACTAGTGGAACTTTGCCGACAACTCTAATGGGGGCACGTCGAATAAAGTGGCTAGCACCTCAGTATGTGTTTGTAGAAGGGCAACTCTATAGAAGGTCCTTTTTTAATCTTTACTCAAATGCCTTTGACCTATTGAAGCCAATTATGTCCTTCGAAAAGTCTATGAAGAAATTTATGGCAACCATCTCGAAGGCAGATCACTATCTTATAAAATACTTTGGCAAGATTATTATTAGCCAACTATGCAAGAGGATACCATTAAATTTATAAAGAAATGTGAATAATGTCAAAGATTCGTCAATGTACAAAGACAACTGGTGAGTCGCTTAACTTTAATTTTGGCACCATGACCTTTTGCCCAGTAAAGAGTTGACATACTTAGCCCATTTCCTTCCACAAGTAGACTTCATTTTGCATGTTCATCTTCCACCATGTTCGGGGCACACTTGTTTGATCTCAAATCAAGGATCTTGCAGAGTTAGACAACAACAGTGTCTGATAATAATTAAAGACAGTAGATTTGGATAATCTTTTAGGTGTATGTCAATTATCACATCATGAGATGTAAGTAGAGCCATTTGCAGATCATATTTTATGAACAATCTTCAAAATTTTAAATAAAATAATATTTTTAAAAAAGATAGTTAATATTCTAAATTGGTTTAATAAATTTAATTTATTTTTTTAAAAAAGGGTCATGTTATTGGAGTGCCTAAAAGAAGATTTGCATAGCATTTGGTTTAAGGGGATCCTCTTGACTAGCAAAAATGAATGCAGGCACACCAATATAGATATGGTTAAATATTAATTCATGGAGACAATAGTAGCGAGCCAATGTGAAAAAGTTTTAAAAAATATATCTATATATATATATAAAATAATACTCTATGAAGGAGTATTGTGGTATTACCATCTCAGCACCTCAAATAATTTTAGTTATACCATATGGATTATTATTTTATTATCTATAATAATTTAAAATATTATTCTTAAAAAATAATAAAATAATATTTTAAAAATAAAAAATAAAAAAAAGATAAGAATGAAAAATATTTAAAAAAATATTATTTTTAAAAAATAAAATATTATAAAATCTATTATATATATAAAATAATACTCTATGGAGGAGTATTGTGGTGTTGCCACCTTAGCATCTTACATGATTTTAGTTATATCACGTGAATTATTATTTTATTATTTATAATAATTTAAAATATTTTTTTAAATAATAATAAAATAATATTTTTAAAATAATCTATTATCTATTATATATATAACCAAATTCTATAGAGAGGTATTATGGTGTTGCCATCTCAGCATCTCACATGATTTTAGTTATGCCATGTAGATTATTATTTTACTATTTATAATAATTTAAAATATTATTTTTAAATAATAATAAAATAATATTTTAAAATTAAAAAAAATAATTTAAAAATAAAAATAGAAAAGAGATAAGAGATGAAAAATATTTAAAAAATTATTATTTTAAAAAAATAAAATATAATAATAATAATATTTTAAAATATTAATTTTAAAAATAATAATATACTAATTTATCTATCTATTATATATATAAAATAATACTCCATGAAGGAGTATTACAGTGTTGCCACCTCAGCATCTCAAATAATTTTAGTTATGCCAGATGGATTATTATTTATAATAATTTAAATATTATTTTTAAATACTAATAAAAAATATTTTAAAATTAAAAGTGTTTCAAACCTACGTAATGCATGAGAATGCTTCTAATCATATTTGCAGGTTTTTTGGCCCAGCATGGGATTTTTACATGATCCCTATTGTTGGATTATCTGGAGGTATTATTATTGCATGAAAAAAAGTTTGGATTCTGTTAACTTTTATCACATTGATGGATAAATTGCTTTTGGGGTGCTTACTTTAAATAATACTACTTCTTAGATCTTAGGTACCATGTATGTTAGTACTTCTTTTGTTCAACGCTAGTTTTTATGGTCTTAAATTTAAGATGTTTTAGCACTTCAACTTCTGCTTTTACTTATCGGAGATTTTAATTGTGTTTTGAATGCTGTAGACAAAAGAGGGGGTGCACCTTTTACTGTTGATCATGATGTTAGGAAATTCTATGCTTTTCTTTGGGCTATTGGTCTTATTGACCTTGGTTATTTTGGACCCTCTTACACTTGGTCTAATAATCATGGTGGTGCTGCATGAGTCTAGGAGAGATTTGATCAGAGGTTTGCTATTGATACATGATTAAATCTATATCTTGAATCCTTTATAACTCATCTTGCTTGGTTTGCTTCGAATCATTGCCCCCTTCTTGTGTCTATTTTGGATAACATTTTTAGGGGCCCTTGGATGTTTCATTTTGAAAAATTTTGGCTCACCTATCCAAAAGTGTTTGAATTAGTGCACAATTTTTGGGTTGGTTTTTCAACTAACAATCTTATTGATAGGGTCTCATTACTTCTTAAAAAGATCCATAGGGCTCTTAATTCTTGAAAATATACCTTAGAAAATTTGAATACTCTTGCTCAGTAGTTATTGTTAGATGTGTGCCCTAGACCAGATTGGCTAAACACTTGTAATATACTTCTAGGGATAATTTTATAATTTTAACTATAAATTAATAAAAAGATTTTTTTCTATCACAGTGCGTATATTTAAAGTGTCTGTGATACATCCTATGAGTTAATAATAATGACAATTCATATTTTCAAGAGTTGAAAATTTAATCCATGAATTTTCATAATTAACTCATAAATTGCTCCTGACCATAGGATTATCACGAGGATGGTAATTGATATGAAAGGTTGGTGTACGATCGCTTTCTTAGAATAGATGAGTCTTGAGTTTATGGTATGGAGATACCGGAGTAAGAGTATAGGTACTTGTTAGAGAACGAGGGCACTGAGCGTGACCAGCTTGAGCAGTCATAAGAGAGTCTACCTTCTCGTCAATAACTAGCTCGATATTATAGTGATGTATCTGGTTCTTTGATCTGAGATGCATCGATAGTTCATCTTGAGAGTATTATAGTTTGACTACACCATAACTCGGTCTCCTAGCCATTCGAAATCCTAAAGTATATGTTAGCTATAGCATGCCCATCGTAGGAATTGGATTGCACCAATAAATGGATCTATCTACGTCGGTAGATGAGGAGTAGTCCTATGATGATCATGAGATTGAGTCAATAAACCCATAGCTATAGTAGTGTGAAGATGATAGAAAGAGTTTCTATTAGAATTTCACATTGGACTTGAATCGAATGATTAATTCAGATGACAGATGTTGGGTTTGATGAGTTTATCTTAACCCTAATCCTATCGGGACTAAAGATAGAAGAACTCAATCACACAAGTAGCTGTACCGATAGATTCACTTTTAGTTCTGATGGCCTGCACCATATACAGTTAGGTGTTATTAGTAAATTTTGGAAGGAATTAGAATGATCTTGATGATCGATCATTCTAATTGTGTAAATCAGAAAAGTTTTGATCCAATGAAAGATTTTTCGATGATATCAAGGATAGAGATCATGACATATCTCATTACCATATAGAATTGAATCTAACTAGATCACGCAAATAAAGGTTTGGATTTGGATGTGATCAATTAGGCTTACTTAGTTTGATTAATTTGGATTAGATCTAATCAAGTTCAAGAAAATTATGCTAGCACACGATTGAGCCCGACATTCTCCTTCTATAATTTTTTTGATCTCTCTATTGAGTCAAATTTGATTTGACTCATCCTTAGATTTTAAATAGATTTATTTTCATCTAGCTGGAACTTGTCCAAGTCAGATTAATTCTAGAAATAAATTCATTCTGAAATACAATTGGACTAGGATCAATAGTTGACCCAATTGAGAGAATTGAGGGTCATAGGATCAGAGCCTTCTAGAAAATTTTTTAGAAACTCTTTTTCTCTAATTTTTGGGTGTGCCAAATTTAGTAATTTTTGGATGTGCCTAGATTGGGTTAAGATAGAGTTTGATTTGGATCAAACTCTTGAGGGAAGAGTCCTAGGCGCCTTGGACTCTTCCTTATCCCTTCATGCCGCCATCTTTGGAGATGTTTTTTTGGTTGACCAAACTGATAGAAATCAGGTTGGGGACATGGGCTATCAGCTCTAGAGGCCTAAGTTATCAAGCAATTTGATTGCTTGATGAAATGGGACTCTAAGGTGGCTCAGGAGTCTATTTTAAAGACCCTACGCCCTAGGGCTTTAATCCTTTGATCATCATGCCCATATGCTGCCACCATAAACCTCCTCCATGCCCCATCTAGAGCTCCTCCCTCTCTTCTACACATCCATACCAGAGTTGGTGAGATTTCAGCCATCAAAAGTTGAGAAAAGTTAAAGATAAAACAAGATAGGACGATCTTGATCAAGAGATAGAGTGCTGCATTCAAAGTTTGTTTGAAGGCTTCACAAATCAGATCTAGATCTAATCTTTTGAGATTAGATCCACAAGAAGAGTGCATCTAGATCCTAGTTGAGTGGACTCTAGTAGAGGCTAGGCAATTGCATGCTACATCCAGAATCTCGGGTGATAACAGATTATCGGTAGGGTAAAAGTAGTTTACCCAACTAAGATAAGAAAATTAAATTAGATTTAATTTTAATTTTTAGTTTTAATATCAAATCTATAGGATCAAATTTGAGATATCTCAAATCTAATTAGAATTTTTAGAAATTTTTTTGAAATATTTCTTCAGATCCAATCAGATCTAAACGATCCTATGATGGAAAATAAGATTTTTTCTTTAATTGGTATCAAAACTACATTGGTAGTTCTTTAGATCTATTTTAGATTTAATTTTAATTTTATTTATGATTTAATATTAAAAAATTTTAGATATCACATCAGATATAATTAGATCTAAAATTAAAAAATTAAAAATTAAATAATTTAGATCTATAGTATATGAGATGCATGACTAGACTAGGTAGAGAATAGTTCTATGTGTAGTCTAGTATAATCATATTTTAATTTAATTAAATATAATTTTAAATCTATTTTATCTTTATTTTTTTGATATTATAAATATTATAATCCGATCTAAAAAATAAAAAATATAATTTTTAATTTTTAATCTATTCATATGAGATATGAAAGATGCATGTTTAGACTAGTTATAGAATAGTTCTATAAACTATCTAGAATAGCTTTATTTTGATGTGATTGATTTAAATTTTATTTTTTAGATATTATATGTGATATATCAGATCTGAAAGCATGCATATTTAATTAAGTTATGATACATAAGATGTATGCAAGGCATGTATAGGTTAGATCATTAATTGTATATGTGATATATGATTTAGATCTAACTTGTTTTATAGTAGAAAATATATTTATGATTAAGGCATTCCTCTTGCTTAAAGATCCTCTCCTTACATTTGATGGGGTGTTCTTATGGCATGTAGGGATGCTGCGCGTTCGTCCTTAATCAAAAATCAGAACTTACTTTTCTACAAAACTCTAGATCCTAAAATCTTAGGATTTTGATACATATTTTTATTCATGAACCTAAACTTAATTAAAAATTAGGATTATAAAATTAATTAGATCTAAAAATTATGAATTTTTATATCTAAGACACCTTGCATAAAATTGAGTTCGGGCTTCGATAGCTTAATTAGGTTTAGCGATTGATCAAATCGAATCAAGAGTTGGTTCAGTGGGATCAAGATTGCTTAGAATTGACCAGTCCAATAGAATTAAATTTGAATCAAGATCGACTCACATTCACATGTAGTTGACCAAGTCAAGACCTAATTTGGCTCTATGGTTCGAGCCTGAATTGTAGGCTAATCCGATTGGTTCTGATTCGATAATTTAGTATCTAAGATAAGTTTGGTAGATATGATCGACTGATTTTTAATTGAGAGCTACTCGATCTGAATGCGTTCTTATCGAGTTAGTAGCATATCCCTTCCACTAGTCTCACTTGGCCATTTGTATTGATCTAGTTCTGATTTGAGGTCGTTAATAATTTGAGCTAACCCATGCCACTAGGTTAGTCATAATTGTTATGACTAAGTCAAGTCAAGTTTAAAAAGACATGAATCAAATCTTTCTAAGAAAATATTAAGTCATAGGTCTTCCACCATTATAGATGTGCGGACCCTTTCCAGGGTTGATTGTTCTTGACTGGATACAGTGGTTTCGTTGCATCGAAAAGATGCAACTATATCTATTAGGCATTAGATGCTATGTGTTGGAGGATAGATTGGGTTCAATATTTCCGATATGGTAAGGGATTCAATCAGAAATTCAATTTATGCAAATGGTATAGGTCTAACTTAACTGAGTGGAGCAATATTCCAGGCACGGTGAGCTTCATGAATTAGAGATCAAGTTTTGGTGCACCATGATTAGAAAATCATTGAACAAGAGTTATCCACTCATCAATTGAGCCATCACCAATAACTATTAGATGAGGTGGTGAGCCAGTCGGTGGGATCGCATCATCCACTAAAAATCATTATTCATGAAGATTTTTGCATCTCTACCAAGGAAGTGTAGGGATTTGAATAAATAGTAGGAGCCTAATTTATTTAAAAATAAAATCTCTAAATAAATTGGTTAAGTTTAATTATAAAATCTAATTAGAAACTTTGACTCTCTACAGAAAAATATCTGCATTCAACCCACTAGCCCGTATCCTGGATACCCATAGACTGACTGAACCTAACTACAAGGATTGGCTCTAGAATTTTAAAATTATTTTGGATTTTGAGAAGTTGACTCATTTGTTGGAAAAGGATTCTCCCACTTTACCAGTCCGTCCATCCACTGAGCAGAGAGCATCTTTGAAAAAGTGGATGGATGAAGATAATAAAGTCAGGTATTACATGTTGGGCTCGATGTCTGATGAGCTCTAGTACCAATATGAAGACATAAAGACTAGCCGCCAGATGTTGGCTCACCTACAAGAGTTGTTTGGTGAATAGAGTCATGCAGTCAAATATCAAATCACTAGAAGATTTTTTAAGGCTCAGATGCGTGATGGACAGTCAGTCCAAGATCATTATCTGATGATGATCAATATCTTAAAAAAGCTTGAGAAGCTCGGTGTCAAGTTAGATCAGGATCTGTAGATTGATATAATTTTGCAGTTCTTGACTGATGCGTATGGATAGTTCATCATGAACTACCATATGCATAAACTACAAAATACCTTAGTTGAGCTTGTGAACATGCTGGTCACTGCTGAGCTTTCCATGAAAGATTCTAAAGGCTTAGTACTTGCTATGGAGTGGATTTTTTTCAAGAAAAATTCTTTTAGAAAGAAGAAGACCGCAAAGAAGTAGAAAATTGAAGTGAGAAGAAGAAGAAGGGAGAGCCGAAGAAGAAGGCCGCTGACAAAAAAAAATATTTTCATTATAACACAGACGACCACTGAAAGCAAAACTACCCTCTATACTTGGCCAACCTGAAGAGTAAGAAGGAGGCAGGTTGTTGAACCTCCTAAGTGATTTTGATCATGACCAAATATTAAAGTAAATGATTACTAATATATTTTATTTTAAGTATTTCAATGTCAGAAGAAAGAGAGCTCTTTGACCAAAATAAGAAAGATATAAAATAAAATATAAATAAAAATTAAATTTTCTTGATTGATGCAAAAAAATTTTCAAAATTGCCTTGGAGCAGTCTTCGAGATGTCTCGAAATTTTTTTGAGAGCTCTCGAGTGGACCGGCACGCCCCAAATGCAGTTCTGGCTCGATTTCGAGAGATCTCGAGTGAATCTTGAGAGCTCTCGATCTTAGATGATAGAAACCCAGTTTTTATGCTCTAAAAGTGAGAGGTCTCGTAGGATTTTTGAGAGATCTCGCGGTTCCAGTGAAATGTCTCGTTCAGAATCGAGTGATCTCGATCTCAGATGAGTTTTTTTTTAAAAAGCTAATTTTTCATGCAACTGAAGACTAAAGCTCTCCTGATCAAATCGAGAGGCCTCATAACCTGATGAGACATCTCAAGACAAATCGAGAGATCTCGAGACTTGGCGATAACCTTTTGACGAGGCATTCCAGATCGAATTTTTTGATCCCAATGGCTAGTTACTGCTCTCCAACAGTCGAATTTTATTTTTTCTAAGCTCCTATCATCATCAGAAGAGAGGGAATGCTGCAGATGTAAAAGAAAAAAGGCTTATTTTTAATTGATCCAAGAAAAATGAGAGCAAGCAAAGCACACTCTATTCTTGAACGAATACCTAATCTCCAATCAATCAGTTCTCTTAAGCTTTGAAGAACCCTCAAGTGCATTAACTCCACGTATTCAAAGAGGCTTTCAATGAACTACAAGGATAACTTTTCTGCTCATTCAAAGGGGCATTTCGAGTTGTAAATTTTTTTTTTCTTTTTGTGTACTTGATTTTAGCAAGGGCTGAAACTTGAATTTTGAAATTTTTTTTCACTATTTATTCAGATTGGTTTGTCTAATCCTTGTAAGGATTATGGTTAGTGAACCTAGGAAAAAATCAATTAAATTTTTGCTTAATGAGCCCAGAAAAACTATCCAGCTATAATCTTATGGGATTATAATAAAATTCTCAAGAATTTGCTTAGAAAGTGGACGTAGGTACTGGAAGAGCACCAAACCACTATAAAATTCTCTTGTTTGTGTGTGTGCTCTTGATTGTGTCTTCTATTTACTCTCATATTTGATTCACTTAGGATTTAATCATTTATCACCATACATATCTACTTTAAATTTTTGAAAACCCAATTTACCCTCTTTCTTGGGTTGTCTATCTGGGCAACAATTAGTATCAAAGTGAGATTCTCTATTAATTATTGATTTTTTTAACTAGAGATAAAGATTATGTCAATCCAACTAGGAGGTTCACTTATCGAAGGACAATCCATAAATAGGCCATCTTTGTTCAATGGATCCAGCAATACCTATTGGAAAGCTCGCATGCGCATTTTCATTCAAGCTCTTGATTATGACATATGGAGTGTCATTGTCAATGGTCCACACACACTTATAGTCATTGTCAATGGCACATCCTCTCCTAAGGTGGAGAAGGATTGGAATGAAACGGACAAGAAACTTATCCAATTAAATGCCAAGGTAATGAATGTACTCTATTGTGTCCTTGATACAAATGAGTTTAACCGAATTTCTACTTACAATTCTGCAAAAAAAAATTTAGGATTGACTTGAGGTCACACATGAAGGGACAAATCAAGTAAAAAAAATTAAAATTAATATGCTAGTTCACCAATATGAGTTATTTAAAATGGACTTCACTGAATCTATTACTAGCATGTATATAAGATTCACTGATATTATAAATGATTTAAAAAGCTTAGATAAAATTTATACTAATAGTGAATTGGTGAGAAAGATCCTCAGATCTTTGCCTAGGTCATGGGAAGCCAAAGTGTTGACCCAAAGATTGATTTTGATGATGACAAAGAGTTTTGAGTATAAGTTATAAAATCTAACTATGTTTATGAGAATGTGTAGTTTTGAAACATCAATGTTGACATGGAGATAAAATCAAGTCAAAAAGATAAGTTTAGCCTATAAATTGTTTGGAGAAGAAAGGATCATAAACTATCTTTGGCACACATGGCACGCAAACTGGGCCGATCCAATCTAGAACTGAGCCGACCTAGTCTCAATAAAAAAAAAAGACAGAAAGCATAGTAAGTAAAATTTTTAAGATTTAGGAGACTAAGCTCACCCAGCTATAAACTGAGTCGATCCAGTGAGACTGAGCTAACCCAATCTAAAATTGAGCCAGCCTAGTTTCTGTAATGGTTAGTTTTCAGAACTATAGCTTTTTCATCCCATAAGCTTTCCAACGGCTATTTTCTCTTCTCCAATGGCTAGATCACTTTCAGAAGCCTATGTTAGTGACTTGTAATAGTGAAAAACCTCTAGAATATAAAAGAAAGCACTTGGAGTATTAAAAAGTAATTTTTGGAGAGATTATTATGCATTCTTTGAGAAACCTAAAAAAGTGAGCAGAAAAGAAAAGAGAAGGAGTGATTTTCAGATATTTCTTTATCCTTCTAACATCCTTAGTTTGAAAGAAGTTAGGCCATTGCTATAGAAGATCATCTACTACTTTTCTTAAGCATTCAAAGAGAAGAAATCAAGCCAACAAGCCAAGCTCCTAGAATTTCTTCTCTTAAGCATCAAAAGGTTTATTTTTGTTTTGTTTATTGTAATTTTATATTTTATTTCAAGTTTTTTGGAATGAGAAACTTGGGTTGATTCAAGCCTTGAGTTGGATGATTGTAGTGGTCTGATTGGTAAGCCAAAGTAAAAATTAATCAGGATTGATTGTTAGCCCAGAGAAAAATAATCACTTATGAGATTTTGGTTGGTGATCCAGGAAAAATCAACTAGATTGATTGTGAGCCCGAAAAACAATCGTGTACAATTTTGGTTGGTGAGCCAGAAAAAATTAACTAGATTTGATTGTGAGTCCAAAAAATAATCGGACTGTAATTCTTATTGAGAATTATAGTTGAATTCCCAAGAGATATACTTGGAGAGTGGATGTAGGTGCTGAGTTTGGCACCGAACCACTATAAAATGATTGTGTTTGTGATTGTGTGTTTTTGTTTCATTACTTTTATTCACTGCACATTATATAGCTTATTTGATTTGGTACTTAAATAGATCAATTTACTCACATCTTAAGCTTAAAATTTGAAATACCCAATTCATCTTCCTCTTGGGTAGCCATCCTTGGGCAACAAGTGGTATCACAGTAGTTGCTCTAATATTAGTTATTGACCTATTGGTCAAAGAACTAAAGATTTTATGGCTGATCAATTTGGTTCTTTGTTGAGTGAGGGACACTCAACTATTAGACCTCCTTACTTCAATGGCATAAATTATACATATTAGAAGGCTAAAATGAGAATTTTTATTCAAGCACAAGATTATAATATGTGGAATGTCATACTCAATGATCCTCATACACCCATAATGATTGTCAATAATATATGTGTACCTAAATCAAAAAAAGATTGGAATGAGATAGATGAAAAGCTAGCTCAATTAAATGCTAAAGCTATTAATATTCTATATTGTGCATTAGATTAGAATGAATTCAATAAAATATCAACATGTTTATCTACAAAAAAAAATTAGAATAGACTTGAAGTGATCCATAAGGGTACAAGTCAAGTCAAAGAATCTAAAATAAATATATTGGTTCATAAGTATGAGTTGTATAAAATGGAACCTCATGAGATAATAAGTGATATATTTACAAGATTTACTAAAATTATAAATAAATTAAAAAGTCTTGGAAAAGACCATTCTAACAGTGATCTTGTGTACAAAATTTTTAGGTCCTTACTGAAGGCTTGGGAAGCAAAAATAACCTTAATTCAAGAAGCCAAGGACCTTAGCAAGCTTTCTTTGGAAGAGTTAATTGGATCGCTCATGACACATGAGCTCAATATGAACCAAAACATGGAGGAAGAAAAGATGAAAAAGAGAACCTTTACACTCAAGTCATTGGCCATTCAAGAAAGCTCAAGTGACTCTACTGAGGATTCGGAAGATGATGAAGAAATGGTAAAAATTACAAGAAGGTTCATGAGATTGATGAGAAAGAAAAAAATTTTGAATCAAGAAGAGGAAAAAAAGAAAAGAATCAACTTAAAAAATATAGAAAGGATTAACCTCCACCGAAAAAGAGCTCAATGAAATTAAAAAGAAAAGCTATATTGGCCAATTGGAGAAGTAGTGAGAGCTCAAATTTAAAAGAAGAGTCATCCACAAGTGAAGAAGAAATAAATATATGCTTGATGGCTCAAAATGATGAGGTAAACATTCATAGTTTTTTGAATTTATATTTGATGAGCTTTAAGAAGCCTTTCATGACTTAATGAATGAATACCAAAAGATAGGACTAAAAAACAAAGAATTAAAAAAATCAAATCTTCTTTTAGTTAATGAAAAGAATAATCTTTTAATTGAAAAAGAAGATATTTTGAAAGAAAATAATGCTTTGGCTAAGAAAAAAGAAGCACTTCTTAAATTTAAAAAATCTTTAGTAGAAGAAAAAAATAAATTTTTAATTAAAAAAGAGATTTTCATAAAAGAAAAGAATTTATTTGCTAAATAAAAAGAAAGTTTTTTAAACTCTAAAAAATCTCTTTTGGTAGAAAATATAAACTTAAGAAAAAAGATTGAAAGATTGAAGCCTATAGTTAACAAGTTTACAATTGGCTCTCAAAAGCTTCAATCTATTTTAATCAATCAAAAAGCTATTTTCGATAAAGCTAGAATTGGATATAATCCTTTGAGAAAATAAAAATTTATGAACAACATGTTTAGCAAAGCTTCATCTAAAAATCATTCAATTACATGTTTCAAATGTGATAAAGTAGGCCACAAAATTTTAGAATGTAATACTAAGAGAATTGGCTATACTTTAATTAAACAAATTTGGTTTCCAAAAAAAACCATGTGCTCTAACCTCAATAGACCCAAGATGACTTGGGTACCAAAGATTAGCAAATGATTTTGTAGGTTTTCCAAGCATCCAATAAAGTGAAAAAAGCAAACTTTTATGGATGCTTCGAAAATAAAAGTGGATAGATGATGATACTTGATAAAAGCTAAACTTATTTTGACATCATATCATCAATTATTATTAAATTTACTATGATGATCCATTAACATGTATGTATATTATGATTCCTCAATTTGAATAGTTTTTATGTATTGTCAAAAATTTAGTAAATTAACAAATTTTGATGATCTCTCAAAGCTTGCAATAATCTTATACTTTGATCTTAGTTGATTTGATTGATTATCATACCACCAATTGGATGTCAAATGACTCAATGTTTATCTTATTGATTTTGATGATATTATTATAATTGATTATGATTGAAGATATATTGAATAAAATTAATTTATGAACTTTTATTATTAAAGTTTAAAAATAATTTAAAATATTAACATATTTATTCAATAAGCTGAACTTCTTAAAGATATACTTTCAAACTCGATTGGTACCTTGAATTATAGCAAATACTTATAATGACAAAAAGAGAGAAAATTTGGTAAATAAAGAAAGTGAATTTAACATATTAAATTACTCAAAATTTTATGATATATTTTTTTCATAATATGATTTTAATTTGGTTATGAGATACAAAATTGATCAAGGGTAAGCAAGAAATGGAATTAAGAAATATGACATATAGTAAGAAAGATCAAATTTTGAATAAAAATTGAACTCAATTGACTATAATATTAAGAGAGAGTTTAATGATTTTGGGCTATTAAAGAAGAATCTACTCTATTGATTGTATTAATCACCTTCTTTTGAGTTGTTCTTTTTGATGTTGTCAAAAAGAAAGAGAGTTATTATTGAGTATATTCTTGAGCTTAATTAGAACGAAGTATGTTCTTATTGTTTAGTGATTTTATGCTTTTTAAATATATAATCTTTTAGAAATTTAATATATATTATTTGCATATTCTCAAAAATTTTGTCATCATAAAAAAGGAAGAGATTATTAACCCAAAGATTGATTTTGATGATGACAAAGAGTTTTGAGTATAAGTTATAAAGTCTAACTATGTTTATGAGAATGTGTAGTTTCAAAATTTCAAACTCGACATCTTAATGAAGATAAAATCAAGTCAAAAAGATAAGTCTAGCCTATAAATTATTTGGAGAAGAAAGGATCACAAACTATCTTTGGCACGCATAGCACGCAAACTGAGCCGATCCAGTCTAGAACTGAGCCGATCTAGTCTCAGTGAAAATAGAAAATAGAAAGCACAGAAAGTAAAATTTTCAAAATCTAGGACACTGAGCCGACCCAGCTATAAACTGAGCCGACCCAATCTGAAATTGAGCCAGCCCAGTGCCTGTAACAGCTATTTTCTCTTCTTCAATGGCTCAAAAGCCTATATTAGTAACTTGTAATAGTGGAAAACCTTTGAAATATAAAAGAAAATAGTTGGAGCATTAAAAAGTAATTTTTGAAGAGATTATTGTGCATTCTTTGAGAAACCTAAAAAAATGAGTAGAAAAGAAAAGAAAAGGAGTGATTCTCGGATATTCCTTTATCCTTCTAACATCCTCACTTTGAGAGAAGTCAGGCCATTGCTATAGGAGATCATCTACTATTTTTCTCAAGCATTCAAAGAGAAGAAATTAAGCCAACAAGCCAAGCTCCTAAAATTTCTTCTCTTAAGCTTCAAAGAGTTTGTTTTTATTTTGTTTATTATAATTTTATATTTTATTTCAAGTTTCTTAGGGTGAGAAACTTGGGTTGATCCAAATCTTGAGTTGGATGATTGTAGTGGTTTGATTGGTAAGCCAAAGTAAAAATCAATCGGGATTGATTGTTAGTCCGAAGAAAAATAATCACTTATGGGATTTTGATTGGTGATCTGGGAAAACCAATTAGGTTAATTATGAGTCCGAAAAATAATCATGTACGATTTTGATTGGTGAGCTAGAAAAAATCAACTAGATTTGATTTTGAGTATGAAAAATAATCAAACTATAATTCTTGTTGAGAATTATAGTTGAATTTCCAAGGGATAACTTGGGGAGTGGATGTAGGTACTGAGTGTGGCACTGAACCACTATAAAATGATTGTGTTTGTGATTGTATGCTTTTATTTCATTACTTTTATTCACTATACATACATAGCTTATTTGATTTGGCACTTAAATAGATTAATTTACTCACATCTTAAGCTTAAAATTTGAAATACCCAATTCACCCCTCCTCTTGGGTAGCCATTCTTAGGAAACACAAAGTAACAGCCATCCAGGAGGCAAAAGATATAAACACACTACCTCTTGAGAAGCTTATTAGATCCTTGATGACACATGAGCTTGCCATAAGTTGGCACAATGAGGAAGATAACAAGAAGAAGAAAATAATAGTGCTAAAATTTATAGCTGATGAAGAAGAAGATGATCTATCCACCAGTGAGGAAAATGATGAAGACATGGCCCAGGTGATTAGAAAATTCAAAAAATTTATGAAAAGAAGAAGACAAGGATTCAAGAAGAGAAGCTTCATTAGAGGAGAAGCCAGTAGGAAGAAAAAATAGAGGGATCAATCTATTTGCTACGAATGCAAGAAGCCAGGATATTAGGGCTGAATGTCCTCTATTGAAGAAGGGGCCAAAAAGAACAAAAAAGAAAGCCATGTTAGCAACTTGGAATGACAGCGACGAGTCAAGCTCGAAGAAAGAAAATCAAAATGAAGCAAAATTGTATTTCATGGCACAAAATGATGAGGTATCCTCTACTCTTGATTCAGATTTTATCTTTGATGAGCTTCACGATACTTTTTGTGACTTGATGAAAGATTTCAAAAAGATAAGCTCAAAAAATAGAAATCTTAAGGAAATGACTCAAACATTTCTGAAAGAAAAGAAAGAGGTAATTATTAGCCACAATAAGTTAAAAGAAGAAAAGAAAATCCTAAAGGATGAATTAGATAAATTAAAGCCTTTAATTGATAAATTTACTTGTAGTTTTGAAAAATTGCAAATAATTTTGAATAATCAAAGAGGAGTTTATGATAAGACTAGACTAGGATATAAATCTAAAGATAAAATCAAGTTTCTAAAAAATTTCTTCACTGCACCCATCTCTAATAGCACTTCTCATACCATTTACTTTAGATGCAAAAAGGTAGGACATAAGACTTTTGAATGTAATACTAGAAAATTTAATGAAAAGCACGTTAAAAGCATTTGGGTTTCAAAAGGAACAATATCTACTAACCCTAAAAGACCTAAGAAGACTTGGGTACCTAAAACTATCACTTGATTATTTGTGCAGGAATGCCTTACAGCCCAAGGATCAAAATGAAAGTGGTATTTAGATAGCGGCTGCTCAAAGTATATGTCAGATGACAAGCAACAATTCGTCATCCTAGAAAGAAAGAAAGGAAGAGTAGTCACCTTTGGCGATAATGGCAAAGGTAAAATAATTGGCTATGGTAAAATTTAGATTACTTCTACCATCTTTATAAATAATATATTGTTAGTTGATAATTTAAAATATAACTTGCTTAGTATCAGTTAACTTTATCATAAAGGTTTTAAAATCTCTTTTGAATCTTCTTTATGTAATGTATCTAGTTCCTTAGATAATAGCTTAAAATTCATTAGATTTAGGCATGTAAACATCTACATAGTGAATCTTGATGAAATTGCCATGAAGAGTGGCCAATGCCTAGTTGCAATGAATGCTAACATAAAAGAAACTAGTTGGCTTTGGCACCAAAGATTAGGTCATGCTAGCATGCATACTTTTTATAAATTGCATACTAAAGACTTAGTTAAGGGGCTACCAAAACTAAATTTTAAAGTTGATCATATTTGTGATGCTTGCCGATTTGGAAAATAAACTAGGAGGAGATTCAAATCCAAAAATATGATTGCAACTTCTAGGCCTCTTGAATTGATTCATATGGACTTGTTTGGACCTACTAGGACCACAAGCTTAGGAGGAAAGAAGTATGGTCTAGTAATTATTGATGATTATTTTCGTTTCAGTTGGATTCTATTTTTAGCTCACAAAGATGAAGTTTTTTTAATATTTTTGAAGTTTTTTTAATGAAGTTTTACAAGAAAATAATAAATGAAAAGAACTCTACTGTGGTATATATCCATAGTGATCATGGTACAGAATTTAAAAATAAATACTTTGAAGAATTTTGCAATGAACATGGTATAGAACATAATTTTTCAGCATCTAGAACCTCTCAACAAAATGGAGTTGTTGAAAGAAAGAGTAGAACCTTAGTTGATATGGCTCGTACTATGTTATGTGAAGGAAATCTATCCAAATACTTTTAGGCTGAAGCCATTAACACAGCATGTTACATCCTAAATAGAATTTCTATTCGTTCGATCTTAAAAAAGATCCTCTATGAGCTTTGAAAAGAAAAAAGATCTAATATTAATTATTTTTATATTTTTGATTGTAAATATTTTATTCATAACAATGGTAAAAATAATCTAGGCAAATTTGATGCTAAGATAGATAAGGGTATATTCCTTGGATATTCTATATCTAACAAAGGATATAGAGTCTTTAACAAATATTCTTTAATTGTTGAAGAATCTAAACATGTTATCTTTGATGAAGCTAACAATCAATCTTTGAGAAAAAAAAATATTTTTGATGATAATATAGGAATTCTCGAAGATAGAATGAAGGACCTAAACTTGAAGGATAATAATATTCAAGACAAAGATAAACCTACAACAATCTTGGAACAAAGCAATGATGGTGAGAATGAAGCATCTAATGATCATAGAGATCTATCCAAGGAGTGAAGGTATGCACACAATCATCTAAGAAAATTGATATTAGGTGATCCTTCGTAAGGGGTAAGAACTAGATCCTCTTTTAAGGATACATTTGATTATCTTGCATTTGTTTCTCAAATAGAACCTAAAAATATAGAAGAAGCTGAACAAAACTCTACTTGGATGCTAGCCATGCAAGATGAACTAAATTAATTTTAAAGAAATAATGTATGGACTCTTATAAACAGACCCATAGATCATCCTATAATTGGTATAAAATTGATATTTAGGAATAACTTAGATGAACATGGTAATGTTATAAAAAATAAAACTAGATTAGTTGCTAAAGGATATAATCAAGAAGAAGGAATTGACTTTGATAAAATATATGCACCTGTAGCAAGATTAGAGGCTATTAGATTGTTACTTGCTTTTTTCTGTTATATAAATTTTAAATTATTTCAAATGGATGTAAAAAATATCTTTTTGAATGGTTATATTGCTGAAGAAGTATTTGTAGAACAACCATCCAAATTTAAAAATCACTCACTTTTCAATCATGTATATAAGTTAAATAAAGCACTCTATAGACTTAAACAAGCACATAGAGCATGGTATGAGAGATTGAGCAAATTTTTATTATAAAATAATTTTATTAAAAAAAATATAGACACCATACTATTTTTGAAAAAGAAAAATAATGACCTTCTTGTAGTTCAAATATATGTGGATGACATCATATTCAGAGCTACTAATGAAATTCTTTGTCAAGAGTTTGCTAAGTTGATGTAGAGTGAATTTGAAATGAGCATAATGGAAGAGCTGAATTTCTTCCTTGGACTACAAATCAAATAATCAAAGAAAGATATTTTCATTAGCTAAATAAAGTACATCAAGAAGATGCTCAAGAAATTTAGCATGGAAAATGAAAAGGAGATCGGCACACCCATGAGCCCCTCATGCAAACTTGATAAAGATGAAAATGGTAAGAATGTAAATGAAAAGCTCTACAGAGGTATGATAGGATCCTTACTTTACTTAACTACAAGTAGGCCTAATATATTATTTAGTGTATGCATGTGTACTAGATTTCAATCTAATCCTAAAAAATCACACTTACTAGCTGTTAAGAGAATTTTTAGATATTTGATCTGCATACACAACTTAGGTCTTTGGTACTCAAAATAATCCTCCATTGAATTGATTGGATACACTGATGCAGACTATAGAAGATGTAGAATTGATAGAAAGAGTACCAGTGGCACCTGTCAATTTTTAGGATTAAACTTGATCTCTTGGTATAGCAAAAAGCAAAACTCTGTAGCACTGTTAACGATCGAGGTTGAATATATTACTGCGGGGAGTTGCTGTGCACAAATACTTTGGATCAAACAACAACTTGAAGACTTTGGAATTAAGCAAAACAAGATACCTATTAGATGTGATAACACTAGTGCCATAAATATGACAAAAAATTCTATTCAACATTCAAGAACCAAACACCTTAAAATTAGACATTATTTTATTAGAGATCATGTTCAAAATAATAATATTATGCTTGAATTTATTTCAACTGAAAATCAACTAGCTAACAATTTTACAAAACCTTTAAGTGAAGATAGATTCTCAAAAATCTAGGGTGAACTTGGTATTTGTGATCCACTTTGAAAATGTTTAATCTTGAATTTATTGGATCATTTTTTATCACCTTCCATCATCCTTAACATCCCTAATCTCATCTTAAAAAATTTGAGAAAAAATCAGATTGAATTTCCTCCTCTATTTTGATTTCTTCCTCCTATACTCAAGAAGTCTCGGGTTATTCACAAGACCTCTCGGTTGGATTTTGAGACCTCTTGCACTAAACGCGAGAGCTCTCAAAGTTTTTGAGACATCTCGTCTTTAAGATGAGAGCTCTTGATTCTTGTGGGTCCTCTTTTTAATCAGTCTATGAGAGATCCCCTGTTTCATTTATTCATTTCATTCTTTCGAGACCTCTCCTCCAAACTCTCCAAAACTCTCCTCCTCTCCTCAAAAACCTTTCGAATCACCTTCTCTTGTCCATTCCCTCCAAATCTTAAACCCCAATGGCTCCGAAGAAGAGAATCCTCATTGCACAAAAACCTTCCATCACACCATCGACTGAAGCAAGGGCTAAGCGACAGTGGGACTTGGCTCAATCATCTTCATCTGCTTCTTCATCTCGTGCTCGTCTCTTCATTGCTACTAGAATTATTCTAATAGGTTGCTGGGTGAACATCGAATACCAAGAATACTTCCATATTGGATCTTGGATCCAATAGCAAGGATGGAAAAAGCTGTGTACCCTAGAGGTAAATGTTTATCTGGACTTGATAAGAAAATTTTTTGACAACATTAGCTTTGAGCATGGGTCGAAGGTAGAGTCCATTGTAAAAGGAGTACATATTTCCTTAGATGAGAGAAAAATAGGATAGCTTCTCGAAGTGCCTAGGGCAGGGATTAGCAATCTAAACTTGTATGACAAAATTGAAGCTCTCGAGTGCATCTTAGAAAGAAAAAATGTTGATGAAAATCTATAATTAGTCTCACATCTTCTCTCGATTGAGATGAGATTACTGCAATCTTTTGTCAATCATATAGTTTTTCCTAAGGTAGGAAGACATGACTGGGTTGGAAAGAGAGAACTAGGTGTCATATTCTTTATGGTGACTGGAACTCCCATCAGCTTTCCCTCTCTTATGCTTCAACAATTGAAGGATACTGCCAGCAATAGTAAGGCCTGTTTATCCTATGGAATGATCTTCATCTTAATCTTCAAGGACTTTCAAGTTAATCTAGAAGGTGAAGACTTCAAAAAGCTGACTCACACAGACTTCATCAACGAAGGAACATTAAACCGGATGAAGTTTGTAAAAAAAGATGATAGATGAGTGAGGATAGATGAACATGCTGCAAATGAGCCCAAAGAACACAGATCTCCACCCCCTCCACCATCACCATCTGCTATTGGACCCTCTTTCACTACTCCAGGATCCCCACACTTTCCTTAGGTGCCTTCTTGTCTAGCACCAGCACCTTCATCAGCTTTTGATCAAGATCTTTTAATTGAAAGGATGGTAGAAGAAGTGGTTTAGAAAGTATTTGAAAGTATGGATATACTATCCAGTATGAGGCATCAACTCTTTATAAGCATTGAAGAACAAAGAATATCCACTGAAAGTCAGACAGAAATGCTTAGCCAACAAATTAGTGGATTATCCTAAAGGCTAGAAATTTTGGAGAAGAAGCAACATAAGACATCAGCTCAGATTGAACTACTCCTATCCAAGAATACCAGAATTGCACAGAGACTTGAAGAGAACATCATTGTTCAGTGCACTATGGCTGAAGTCCTTATTTTCATCCTATGGTAGATTTTGAGTCGGACTCTATCCTCTTTTGGACCATCATCTTCTTCTAGACCATCACCTTCTCCTAGACCCGCTCCTCACTTGTTCTCTACTAGACCCAAATCTTTCTCTAGATCCATCATTGAGTTCCTCTCTGATGAGGACTAGGTCTAGTATCTCTTTTGTTTGGACTTTCAGTTTAGGTATGTTGGTATGAGATTCATTTCTTGTAAACCAACATACATCTCTATCTATGTATTATTATATCTTGCAATGAAATCAATTTTTTTTTATGTTCTTGCCTTTTTATAATCCTCTCATTGTTGTGATTTTGATGCTGACAAAAAAAAAAAGAAATATTAAGGAGAAATATGCAAATGTATAATTAATTCAAACCAAAATACAAATGTATAATCAATTCAAACTAACATACACAAAAAGAAACTTTTAAAAAATGAAATGATTGAAATGAACAAATATAAAATGAAAAGAACGTTATTCAAATCCTATTCATTTCATGAGAGCATACATTAAGGGAGAGCTTTAGCACAAAAATTTTACATTCATTAGTTCATGATATACATATTGCTTATACTCCTTTTATGGCTTGCTTAATGTTTTGTCACCATCAAAAAGGAAAAGATTATTGAACCTCCTAAGTGATTTTGATGATGACCAAATATTAAAGCAAATGATTACTAATATATTTTATTTTAAGTATTCCAATGTCAGAAGAAAGAGAGCTCTTTGACTAAAATAAGGAAGATATAAAGTGAAATTTCAATAAAAATTAAATTTCCTTGATTGGTGTAAAAATTCTCTTAAAATTATCTTGGAGTAGTCTTCGAGACATCTCAAAATTTTTCTGAGAGCTCTCGAGTGGATTGGCATGTCCTAAACATAATTTTGGCTTGATTTTGAGTGGTCTTGAGTGAATCTCGAGAGCTCTTGATCTCAGATGATAGAAATTCAGTTTCTGCACTCTGAGAGCAAGAGGTCTCGTAGGATTCTCGAGAGATCTCATGATTTCAGTGAGACCTCTCGGTCTCAGATGAGCCATTTTTTTTTAGAAAGCTAATTTTTCGTGTGATTGAAGGTGAGAGCTTTTTTGATCAAATCGAGAGGCCTTGTAACGTGACAAGATGTCTCGAGATAAATCGAGAGGTCTTGAGACTCGATGACAACTTTTCGATGGGGCATTCCAGATTGGATTTTTTCGATTCTAATGGCTAGTTGCTGCTCTCCAACGATCGAATTTTACTTTTTCTGAGCTCCAATCATTAGTAGAAGAGAGAGAATGTTGTAGATATAAAAAGAAGAAGGCTTATTTTTAATTGATTCAAGAAAAATGAGAGAAAGCGAAGCACGCTCTATTCTTGAATGAATACCCAATCTCTAATCAATCAATTCTCTCAAGCTTTGAAGAACCCTCAAGTGCATTAACTTCATGTATTCAAAGAGGCTTTCAACGAACTGTAAGGATAACTTTTCTGCTCATTCAAAAGGACATTTCAAGTTATAAAATTTCTTTTCCTCTTTTCATGTACTTAGTTTCAACAGAAGCTGAAACTTGGGTTTTGGGATTTTTCTTTCCTCTCTTTATTCAGATTGATTTGTCTGATCCTTGTAAGGATTGTGGTTAATGAACCTAGTAAAAAACCAACTGAATTTTTGGATAGTGAGCCCAAAAAAACTATTCGACTGTAATCTTATGGAATTATAGTAAAATTATTAAGAGTTTGCTTGGAGAGTGGATGTAGGTGTTGGGAGAGCACAAAACCACTATAAAATTCTCTTATTTGTGTATGTGCTCTTAATTATGTCTTCTATTTGCTCTTACATTTGATTCACTTAAAATCTAATCATTTATCGATACACATATCTACTTTAAATTTTTAAAAATCTAATTCACCCCCCCTCTTGGGTTGTCTATCTGGGCAACACAAGTCCTTCTGAAGGTATGCTCATTATAGAATCTAATTTTACAGTTTTTTCTGCATCCAGTTGGATACTTGACTCTGGTTTGAGTGCTCACTTATGCACTTCTATGCAGGATCTTGAGAAAAGCAGGAGACTAAGGAATGGTGAGATGATCCTACATGTCGAAAATGAAGCAAGAGTTGTTGCTATGACCATGAAAACCTATCCTCTTCGACTACCATCAAAATTATATTTAGTACTTAAAAAACTATTTTTATGTACCAATAGTAAGTAGAAATTTGATTTTTGTTTCATGTTTAGTACCAAAAGACTATGTAATTAGTTTTCTTAAGGACCAGTATAATATTTTTTTTGAAAGAAATAAAATTGCAAGTGATTTTCTTATTAATGATCTCTACTGATTATATATTGATGTTTCTATTTTTAATATCGAGCAAAACACGAATGCCATATGATCAAAGCAACTTAGGGATAGTCTAAATGATAGATATTTGTGGCACCATAGGCTTGGTCATATAGTTGAAGATAGGGTTAACAAATTGCAAAAATTTGGACTATTGAGTTTGTTGACTTTCGAATCATATCCGATTTATGAATTATGCCTTCATGACAAAATGATCAATCTTTCTTTTATAGGATATGAGAAAAGGGCCACAAACCTACTTGCCCTAGTACACACAGACGTGTGCGGCCTACCTGATGTACCGGTCAGGGGCAATTATATCTACTTCATCATCTTTACCGATAATTTATCTCAATATGGGTATGTATATTTGATGCGACATAAGTCTAAAGCCTTTGAAAAGTTCAAAAAATTCAGACTCAAAGTAAAAAAATAAATAAATAAATTCATTAAGATTCTTCGATCAAATCGAGGAGGTGAATATCTTAGTCAAAAATTTTTAGACTATCTTAAGGATAATGGCATTATCTAACAATGGACTCTACTTGGAATGCCTCAACTCAATGAGATTTTAGAATGGAGAAATCGGACCATATTAGATATGGTCTGATCTATGATGAGCTTCATGAACCTTTCAGAGTTTCTTTGGAGATAGTCTAATGACTGCTATATATTTACTAAATATGGTTCCTTCTAAAACTATTCCTACCACATCGTATGAGATATGGTATGGTAAGAAATCAAGTCTGAGTCACCTCAGAATTTGGAATTGTCTGACTTATATCAATAGACAGCAGGTGGATAAGTTAGAATCTAGGTCCTTTAGAGCTCGATTCATTGGATATCCTAAAGAGTCATTAGAATATTATTTCTATCTTTCAAAAGACTATAATGTAATTGTGAGCCAATATGCCATTTTTTTTGAAAAATAATTCATTCAAGATGGTGGAATCGAAAGACAGATCAGGTTCAACAAGAAAGTTTCCTAAGAGCAACGAGCTAAAAAATCTATAAAATCCAATCAGATTGAGCCAGTCCAAATCCTACATCCTCCACCTAAAAAATTAACTAGGGTTTTTCGTCCTCCTGAAAGGTACTTAGGAACTATTTTAGAGGATGTAGAGAAAATATTCCTCATGAGAAATGGTTAGAGGCAATGAGGTCAGAAATTGACTCAAAATGCTCAAACCAAGTCTGGATTTTGGTAGATCCACCTAAAGGTATAGTACCTATTGGGTGTAAATGGATCTTCAAGAGAAAGATAGATGCCGATGAAAATGTAGAGACATTCAAAGCCAGGCTCATCGTGAAAGGATATAGTCAGCGTGAATACATTGACTATTATGATACCTTTTTGTCAATAGCCATGCTTAAATCCATCTGCATATTGCTTGCTATTGCAGCCTATTTTGATTATGAAATATGATAGATGGATGTAAAAATGGTACTCTTAAATGAATATCTTGAGGAAGATATCTATATGGAACAACCACTTGGTTTCACATCCAGTGATGGTGATCACAAGGTGTGCAAGATGTAAAGATCCATATATGGACTTAAGCAAGCATCTTGGAGCTGGAATCCTCATTTCAATGATGTGATCAAATCATTTGATTTCATCAAAAATGAGGAGGAGCCATGTATTTTTAAAAAGATCAGTCGGAGCGCTGTTATCTTTCTCGTACTGTACGTGGATGATATCCTCCTAATTGAGAATGATATTTTCATGTTGATCATGGTTAAAATATGGTTGTCTAAAGAGTTTTCTATGAAAGATCTAGGAGAAGTATCCTTTATTCTAAAAATTAAGATTTATAGAGATAGACCGAATAGGATGCTAGGACTTTCACAGAAGATGTACATAGAGGAGGTGCTAAAGAGGTTTAACATGAAAAACTTCAAAAGAGATTTAGTATCCTTTAGACATGACATTCATCTCTCCAAGAAGATGTGCCCTAGCACATCTGAGGAGATTGAATGCATGAGTAAGATCCCTTATGCTTTAGTAATAGGGAGCCTCATGTATATCATGCTATGTATACGACCTAATATTACCCATGCTGTGAGTATCACGAGCAGGTATCAATCAAATCCAGACGAAGAGCATTAGACTTTTGTGAAATGTATCCTTAAGTACTTGAGAAAGACTAAGAAATGCTTCTAGTCTTTGGTAATGGAGAACTTCAGATCCAGGGGTATATTGTTCAAATTTTATGTCCGATATAGATGATCGAAAGTCGACATCTAAAAGTCTGTTTATGTGCAATGGTGGTGCTGTTAGCTGGAAGAGTTCTAAGCAGACAGTGACAGTAGACTCCACCATGGAAGCAGAATACATCGCTGCATTGGAAGCTACGAAAAAGATATTTTGGTACAAAAAATTTGCTGCAGAGCTTAGAGCGATGCCATTGAATGCTGCCTCTCTGTATTATGACAATAATGATGCTATAGTCCTTGCTAAGGAGCCAAGGTCTCACCAAAAATTCATGCACATCGAGCGGTGATTCCATCTGATCCACGATTACCTCGAGATGGGATACGTTGAGGTTAAAAGAGTTGACACCATAAATAATACGACTGACCCACTAATGAAGCCATTGGGATAGCAGAAGATCGAAGCCCACTTTGAGAAGATGAAAATTAGATTTATAGCCAATTGGCTTTTGGTCAAGTGGGAGTTTGTTAGATGTATGCTCTAGAAGCTAGATTGGTTAAACACTTATAATACACTTCTAAAAATAATTTTATAATTTTAACTATAAATTAATAAAAAAATTATTTTCTATCATAGTGTGTATATTTAAAGTGTCTGTGATACATCCTATAAGTTAATGGTGATGACTATTTATATTTTTAAGAGTTAAAAATTTAAGATAAATTTTTATAATTAACTCATAAATTGCTCTTGACCATAGGATCATCATGAGGATGGTAATCGATCCGAAAGATTGATGTATGATCGCTTTCTTAGGATAGACAAGTCTTGAGTCTATGATGTGGAGATACCGGAGCAAGAGTATAGGTACTCATTAGAGAACGAGGGTACTAAGCATAACCACCTCAAGCAGTTATAAGGGAGTCTATCTTCTCGTTGATGACTGGCTCGATGCTGCAGTAGTGTATTTGGTTCTTTAACTTGAGGTGCATCGATAGTTCACCTTGAGGATGTTATAGTTTGACTACACCATAACTCAATCTCCTAGCCATTCAAAATCCTGAGGTGTATGTTGGCTATAGCATGATTATTGTAGGAATTGGATTGCACCAATAAAGGAATCTATCTACCTCGGTAGATAAGGAGTAGCCCTATGATGATCATAAGATTGAGTCCATAAGCCCATGGCCATGGTAGTGTGAAGATGATAGAAAGAGTTTCTATTAGGGCTTCATATTGGATTCGAATCGAATGATTAATTTATATGATGGATGTTGGGTTTGACGAGTTCACCTTAACCCTAATCATGTCTGGGCTCAAGATAGAAGAATTCAATCACACAGGTAGCTGTATCAAGAGGTTTGCTTATAGTTCTGATGGCCTACCAATATATACTACTAGGTGTCACTGGTGGATTTTGGAAGTAATTAGAATGATCTTGATGATCGATCATTGTAATTATGTAAATCAAAAAAGTTTTGGTCCATCGAAAGATATTTTGATGATGTCGATGATAGAGATCATGATATATCTCATTACCATACGAAACTGAATCTAACTAGAACACACAAACAAGGGTTTGGATATGGATGTAATTAATTGGGCTTTCTTAGTTCGATTGATTTGGATTAGATCCAATTAGATTCAAGAAAATCGTGCTAGCACACGATTGAGCCTGACATTCTCCTTCTGTAATTTTTCTGATCTATCTCTATTAAGTTAAATTTGATTTGACTCATCTCTAAATTGTAAATGAGTTTATTTTTATCTAGTTGGAACTTATCCAGGTCAGATTAATTCTAGAAATAAATCCATTCTAAAATGCAATTGGACTAAGGTCAATAGTTGACCCAATTGAGAGAATTGAGGGTCATAGGATCAGAGCCTTCTAGAAAATTTTTTAGGAACTCTTTTTCTTTGATTTTTAGATACATGATAGGGCTCGAGTCATACTTTGGGTGTGCCAAATTTGGCGATGTTTGGAGGTGCCTAGATTGGGTTAAGATAGAGTTACATTTGGATTAAACTCTTGAGGGAAGAGTCCTAGGCGCCTTGGACTCTTCCTTATCCCTTCATGCCACCACCTTTGGAGATGTTTTTGGTTGACCAAACCTGATAGAAATCAGGTTGGGGATGTGGGCTATCAGCTCTAGAGTCCTAAGTTATCAAGCAATTTGATTGCTTGATGAAATGGGACTCTAAGGTGGCGCAGGAGTCTATTTTAAAGATCCTATGCCCTAGGGCTTTAATCCATTGATCACCATGCTCATATGCTGCCACCATAAACCTCCTCCATACCTCATCTAGATCTTCTTTCTCTCTTCTCCATGTTCACACCAGAGTTGGTGAGGTTTTAGCCATCAAAATTTGAGAAAAACTGAAGATAAAACAAGACAGGGCTATCTAGATCAAGAGACAGGGAGCTATCTTTAAAGTTTGTTTGAAGGCTTCACAAATCAGATCCAGATCTAATCTTTTGAGATTAGATGTATAAGGAGAGCGCATCCAGATCCTACCCAAGTGGGCTTCAGTATAGGCCAAGCAATTGCATGGCTACATCTAGAACCCTGAGTGACAATAGATCATCAGCATGATAAAAGTTGTTTACCCAACCGAGGTATGACAATTAAATTAGATTTAATTTTAATTTTAGTTTTAATATCAGATCTATAGGATCAGATCTAAGATGTCTTAGATCTAATTAAAATTTTTTTAAAAAAATTTAAAATATTTCTTCAGATCCAATCAGATCTGAACGATCCTGTGGCGGAAAATAGGATTTTTTCTTCAACTGGTATCAGAGCTGCATTGACAATTCTTTAGATCTATTTTAGATCTACTTTTATTTTTATTTATGATCTAATATTAAAAATTTTAGATATCACATCAGATGTGATTAGATCTAAAATCAAAAAATTAAAAAATTAAATAATTTAGATCTATAGTGTATGAGATGCATGACTAGATTAGGTATAGAATAGTTCTATGTATAGTTTAGTGTAATCATATTTTAATTTGATTAAATATAATTTTAGATCTATTTTATCTCTATTTTTTTGATGTTATAAATATTGTAATTAGATCTAAAAAATAAAAAATATAATTTTTATTTTTTAATTTATTTATATGAGATATGAAAGATGCATGTTTAGACTAGTCCTAAAATAGTTCTATGAACTATCTAGAATAGTTTTATTTTGATGTGATCGATTTAAATTCTATTTTTCAAATATTATATGTGATATATCAGATTTGAAAGCATGCATGTTTAATTAAGTTATGATACATGAGATGTATGCAAGACACGTATAGGTTAGATCATTAATTATATATGTGATATATGATTTAGATCTAACTTATTTTGTAGTAGAAAATATATTTCTGGTTAAGGCATTCTCCTTGGCCATCCGGTCATAAGAATAAAGTAGGATTTAAAGGTCTTCTCCTTTTATTCGATGGGATGTTCTTATGGCGTGTAGGGATACTGTGTGTTCATCCTTAATAAAAAATCAGAACTTACTTTTCTGCAAAATCCTAGATCTTGAAATCCTAAGATTTTGATACATGTTTTTATTCATGAACTCAAACTTAATTAAGAATTAAGATTGTGAAATCAATTAGGTCTAAAAATTATAAATTTTTATATCTAAGACACCTTCATAAAATTGGGTTTGGGCTTGGATAGCTCAATTAGATCTAGCGATTAATCAAACCGAATCAAGAGTTGGTTAGGTGGGATCAAGAGTACTTAGAATTAACCAATCCAACAAGATTAAGTCTAGGTCAAGGTCTACTCACATTCATATATGGTTGACCAATTCAAGATCTAATTTGGTTCCGCGGTTCGAGTCTGGATTGTAGACTAATTCGATTAGTTCTGATTCGATAATTTGGTGTCTAAGATAAGTTTGGCAGATACGATC
Organism: Cocos nucifera; assembly: GCA_006176705.1. Taxonomy (NCBI): domain Eukaryota; kingdom Viridiplantae; phylum Streptophyta; class Magnoliopsida; order Arecales; family Arecaceae; genus Cocos; species Cocos nucifera. The sequence continues at coordinate 542,591 of QRFJ01000693.1, forward strand.
GACTGATTTTTAATTTAGAGCTACTCAATCTAAGTTTGGTAGATACAATACGTTCTTGTCGAGTTAATAGTATATCCCTTCTATCGGTCTCACTTACCTGGCTATTTGTGTCGACCTAATTCTGATTTGAGGTGGCTAACAATTTGAGCTAATCCATGCCACTAGATTAATTATAATTGCTATGATTAAGTCAAGTCAAGTTTAAAGAGACCTGAATCAAATCTTTCTAAGAAAATATTAAGTCATAGATCTTCCACCATTGTAAATGTGTGGGTCCTTTCCGAGGTTGATTATTCTTGGATGGATATAGTAGGTCGAAACCCTAGGGCATCCCACACCCAAAATCGTAGAGGCTAGGCTCTTTGGAATTTTCTGACACTCAGAACTCTCACCCATAAGGCCTCATGCCACTTTCTGTTTCTCTGAGAAATGCTTTCTCAGATAGCACTCACATACATTTAAAACCCCTTTTGAATGTGCATGAGAAGAAATAAGAAACTAAGATATGGCGTAGGAAAGCAACTTCCTCTCCCTAGGAATTTTCTCATTCCACAAAAGTTAGCCCCACTCTAATTTTCTCTCTCTAGAAAACCCCCTTCACCACTCTCAAATATCTCATGCAATACCACACGCCCACAAGAAATCCTTATTTTAAATGTGTGACATTCGATGGGTTTTGCATGTGGATGAGATAAGATGGTTGGGAGGTTTCTAGTTGAATTCAAAATTCAAGTGGAAGCCTTATCCACTTTCAATGCCCACCCCAGAGTGTTTGATGTGCAGAAGGACTCTCCTTCTGTGCCCTCACACATAGAAATGCACAAAAATATGAGAGAGAAATCACTAGGGGGTGTGGGAAGCAGATAAGGATAGGGTGGCTCCAACCAATAACAACCTTCAATTGAATTCGAAATTCACTAATCTAACACTTGGACTAGGTCAAAGGCAGAAAGGAGAGGAGACATAGAATTACATTCCTGGCATGGGAAACCTCATGCAAATTTAGAATTTGTATGAGACAAGGCTTGGTCAAAGACAAGGTGGTGCAGGCAGTTGTGGGACTTTAAATTCAAACTTACTTTGAATTCAAATTCAATTTCAACCTAATCTAATCCAACACTTGGACCAGGTCAAAGGCAGAAATAAGGGGGGCATGCACAAACTCATCTACATGAGAAAAACTCACATAGAAACCAAAGGGGCATGGAGAATGGTGTGGAAAAGTCAAAGCAAGGCGCAAGGGAGATTCAAAATTCAAACTAGTTTTGAATAGGTCTAAATTGGTTTTAACCAAAATAATTTTTCAAACCCAATTAGACTAGATAAAATCTAATCAAATTAGAAATTAATTAGATCTAGATCCTGATCAAATTTGGATCGAATCTTTCATAGCAATTAGATCATCTCATGATCTGATCGGATCAAATCTAATTGAATCAAATTCAATCAGATTTGATTGAATCCTCATCATTTCATCAAATTAAGTTAATTAATAATCTAATTACTAATTAATCCTCTAATAATATTAGAGATTCAATTAGGTGGATGTTTAGACAATAGAGTCCCATCTACATGAAACTCTTGATCGAAGAGTCCCAAACCAGTGGGACTCTTGATCGAAGTATCCCAAATGAATGAAACTCATGTTCTCAGAGTCTCAAACTAGTAGAACTCTTGATCATAGAGTTTCAGACAAGTAGAACTTAGAGTTTCAGTCTAGTAGGACCCATGAAGGTAGAGTCCTAGAGAGTCTTGACCATTGGAACTCTTGACCATAGAGTCTTAGACCATTGGAACTCTTAATCAGCCATCAGATCAGGTAGGAAATCCTATTATATATGACTCCATAGGTTCAAACCCTAAGCTGATAGCACAATAACCAATTTTCTGTACCAATCAATATTACCATTTAGCAATGGTACCTGATGTCCGATAGGTTGAATAATCGTAATGCAACATCAACGAACCTGTAGCATATGGTTATCGTATAATTTATTCTCTTGATCTCAATGCTCAAATGATGATCTAGGATTTACTACCAATCCTAAAAATTATCCACATTATATTTCAAAATTCAATTTTTCTACCATAGGATCGATTTGATCTAATCTGTAGCAAAATTTTAAAATTTTTTCTATAAAATTCAATCAAATCTAAGAGTTCTCAAATCTGATCTCCATGATATGATATTAAAACAAAAATTAAATCAAAATAGTAACAATGTTTGTTACCTGATTAGGGTAAATGATTTATCCTGACGATGATTCGGCTGCACCTGAGGCTCTGGATCTAGCCATGCATGTGCTCAGCTGCTACCAAAGTCCACTCGAGCTGGTTCTAGACTTGCTCTCCTTCTGGATCTGATCATAAAAGATTAGATCTAATTTGGATCTATAGAGCCTTCAAGATGATTTCCAAAGGCTGCATGTTCATCTCTTGATAGGGATCTTCTAGCCTTATCTTTGCGCCAGCAGATCTCAACCTTTGATAGCTAAAATGCTCAAATCTTTGGGTGTGGAGAAGAGGGAGGAGATCTAGAAAAGAAGGCATGGAGGTGGAGGGAGTGACAAGGCTTCACCATAGAGAAATTGTAATGCTCAAACACTTTGCGTAGGGTCCAATATGTAGACCTACCTAAGAGTCCCTTTGCATATGACTTTGAACAGGTCAAAGCCAACTAGCAGGACTCTCCCTTGATCTCCACGCCCAAACCAATTTTTAATCTGAATTATGTCACACAAAACTTTAGAAAAATGGCATGGACATGAGTGGATCATGATGGGTTGGCGCAAGACTCTATCCCCCTAAGAGTTTTGATCTATCAAAATACCTCCACCCTTATCCATTATGGGCGCACGCCATAAGGGAGCATGCACCCACTTTTCTTCTATGAAAATCTCCTAGGGGCATGCACCCCAGATAAATTCTAGGGGGTGCATGCCTCCCCTCTTCTTTCTTGCAAAGACTGAGTCAAATGACCCTTGTCCAAATTCCATCACAAGGTTTTAGGACAAACCCTATCCTGGTTAAGACAACACTTATCTTGTTCCCACCTTATGGGATTTAGGACAAGCCTCGATCAGGCCAAGATAAGATCTAGTTAGATTAAGACAAATCCACAAAGAATTTTTGGATAAGCCTTGTCCAAATTTCATCTCATGATTTTAGGACAAGCTCTGATCTCATCAGGATAAGCCTTGTTAGATTAAGACAAAGCATGTTCTCACCAGGACAAGCCTTGTTAGATCAAGACAAATCCATACAGGGCTCTCAGATGAGCCAAATCCAATTCAGTCGAGATTAAGTAGAAAAACTACAGAAGAAGAATGTTAGGCTTAATCGTGTGTTAGCATGATTTTCTTGAATCTAACTAGATCTAATATAAATCAATCGAACTAAGTTAGCTTAATTGATGACATTCAAATCCAAACCCTTATTTGTATGATCTAGTTAGATTTCGGTTCTAAATGATAATAAGATATGTTGCGATCTCTATTATCGACATCATTGAAATACCTTTTGATGGATCAGAACTTTTTCGATTCATCCAATTAGAATGATCGATCATCAAGATCATTCTAATTAGTCCCAAAATCTATCAGTGACACTTAGCAATATATGGTGGTAATCCATCAGAACTAAATACGAATCTCTTGGTATAGCTACCTGTGTGATTGGATTCTTCTATCATGAGTCTCGACAGGATTACGATTAAGATGAACTCGTCAGACCCAATATCCCATCACATGATTAAATCATCTGATTCGAGTCCAATGTGAAACCTTAATAGAAAACTCTTTTCTATTATATCATACTACCATGGCCGTGGGTTTATAAACTCAATCTCATAATCATTATAGGACTTTTCCTCCTCTACCAAGATTGATAGATTCCATCTTGGTGCGATCCAGTTTCTATAATGAACATGCTATGGCCAACATACATCTTAGAATTCTAAATAGCTAGGAGATCAAGTTATGGTGTAGTCAAACTATAACACACTCAAAGTAAACTACCGATGCACCTCAGGTCAAAGAACCAGATATATAACTGCAGCATCGAGCTAGTCATCGACGAGAAGGCACTACAACAAAATCTATTTTTTATGATGTAATATTTTCATCACAAATAATTACTTTTTATCGCTAATAATTATTAGCGATAAAATTTCCATCACTAATTTTTTATCACAAAAAATGAGATTGCAGATAATAATTAGCGATGAAAAAAAGTTTTTCTTACTAATAAATTTTTTTATAATAAATTATTTTTGTTAAAAAAAAATTTATTCATTAAATTATTTATGATGAAAATTTTTATGATGGAAAGCAAAATTTTTTATCATAAATAAATATTTTTTTTGACATATAATTCTCATTGTAAATAAAAATATTATTTATGATGTAAATTTTTTATCAAAAATAAATTTATTTATGATGAAGTTTTTATCATAAATAAATATTATTTATGATAAAAACTTTTCATCATAAATGAAAACTTATTTGAGATAAAAAGTTTCCATCATAAATAAAAATTTTTATTTTAGATGCAAAATTTTCATCATAAATAATAATTTTATTTTTAATAAAAAATTTTCATCATAAATAATAAATTTATTTACAATGAAAGATTTCCATCATAAATAATTAATTTATTTATGATGGATGATTTTCTTCACAAATAATTACATCATAAATTATTTTTAAAATAATTATAAATAAATATATTTTATATTTTTAATATTTATATTTATAATTTATAAAATTAAAATAAAAATTCATAAATAAATTTTATCATTTCATTTATAATAAATTTTACAAAATAAATTTCATCATTTCATTATATAAAAAGTTATTTCATTATAGAAAATATTTTTTGATAAATAAATACAAAAGAACCAAAATAAAGATAAAAATAAGAAAAAATAGGCCACCGGCCAATAGGCATCCGTAATATCTGGAGAAAAGAAATGGGTCGAAGGAGGGAAGTGCTCAGAGAAGTTTGGATCGACCTAGTGCTACCTTATCAACTGCATCATCTGCTCTATCTATGCCTTCCACTCCATCATCTGCGACTAGAACAGCTGGTACTTATCGATGCATGTAGTCAACTCAATAGCCCATTGTCGATCCTCAATAGTCTATTTCTGTATCTCTGCCAGTCGGACATCACAGGCATCATTGATGCCAACCCTGGATGAGCATGAAGATGTAGGAGCTCTGATCCCATGCCTTAGCCTCCTAACATAATAAGATCTCATACCAAGCACCTGATCACAGATCTCATCATCTAGGGATGTGGTCGAGCCCTCTGAGATAGGCTAGGATCTAATGTCTATCATACGATCCTAAAAATTAAAGTTATAGCTATTCTAAGTTTGTACTGAAAATTAAAATACTAATAAAAAAATAGTTGAAAAAACTTACGTAAAGATCCCGACTCCCAGTCGTCCAGTCCCCTAACCATTGCTGATGGATCCGCTGGTAGATCTCGATCCTACCAAAAAGCTTGCTACTCTCTATATCTCTCTACAATTTGAGAATAATTGATATATTTTTTTAAATAGTTGAAGAGTTAAAATATGATAAATAAAAATTACTTACCATCTGCTCCATATGACGAGCGAATGGCCTCAAACCCCTACAATGTGAGACTGTCTGTCTTGCCCGATTTGCGGCATTTTTGGTACATCAATCCTACATAATTAATAGTCAAATTAGTTAGTAAGTAACTAAATTTAAAAATAAATAATTTAATTATTAAATTTTAAATAAAAGAAAGTTACCTTATATGTCGGATCCTCGTACGTGTAGCATATGATAGTCTAGTCTTCGATACTGATGCTATCATATGGCCGCTGCCATGCTGCCTCAACCACTGGTCATACACTACAGCATATCAGTGGCGATGGATGCGATGCTAATACTTCTTGAAATGTGAGCATAAATGATCATCTACCGCTCCCTGCATGCGATCGTGCTCAAAATCAATAATTTTAAATATGGCCTGCCAATAACAAATATTATAAGAATAGTATTAATTAAATATTTAAATAAATATTATTATACCTGTAAGTGGCTATAGAAGATCTTTCTTTAAGGTCATATAACCTAACGTCAATCGAAGAGCATCGTCGGGGCATAGCTGGGGTAAATGATGCCTAGCTCAATCTGTCATGGCTCACACCATCCCCTAATAGGTCTGGTGTAGCCTGACAGAATCTCGATGCGGAGATGCTGTTCCTCGTGCTCACATCTCCAATGCTCAAGGGCGAGATTCTTCGATGAACCTTGCCCTTGCCTCACCACTGATAAAGAATAGCCTAAAAAAATAATGAATAAAATATTAGTATGATAGCCATCTATAAACCTAATGGTTAGGCAGATTAAATCAAATTTTATTATATAAAGAATATGAAAATACCAGTTGGGGCTAGCTCACTCGAACCCACCTCACTGTCATTCGTCTCTACAAGGCCCTCTAGTGACTTTGATGGTGCAGTAGTGAAAATGGGAGAAGGCTCAGGGATAGACTAGAAACTCGAACGTCGTCATCCTGCTCCTAGTGCCATACCTGCAATGCTTAAACTATGCATATAATTAACTTGACATGTAAATAAATATAATAATTAACAATAATGGCAAAAAATACATAATACTAATGAATAGAATTGTATTGCATACCATTATTGCAAGAGAAGATTTAACGAAGGATATAGATCTATATATCAATATCCATATCCTTCTTGATTTCTAGATCCTCCTTCGAATTATAATAATCAATTAATGTATCATCTTCTATCTCATCATCATTTATGAACTGATCGTCACTCTCCAAATCATCAAGATTAAATACAAAATCAGCTTCAACTTCATTGGACAATAGATCAGCTTTATTCAAAGAAGCTAGCATAAGTTCTTCGTTAATAAGGTGCTCTGTCAATATTGGTTCTTCCTCTTGAAAAGCTTTCTTTTCATATAGATTTGAATTATCCTCCATCTCTAGTTGGGTTGGTATGTCATATATGCCTCTAGGTATTATTTTTTATACAACATGCTAATTACCTCGATGTTTTGGATCTTTTAAATATATTACTTATTTTGCTTGAGTTGCTAATATATACGGCTCATTCTAATACCATATTCGTGCAAAATTTACACTGGTAAAGTATGGATCGATATGAATACCAATCTTCTTATTACTAATTATTGAAAATGTATCCCAAAGTCAATTATCAGTCTATTGATGGTTGGACCATATATTTATAATTGTATATGAATTATAAATCAATAAAAATTATTTTGATATTTTTTACATAAATTTTTTTGTCTTCTAATAAACTTCTGTGTTGTGATGAAGTTCTTAGGACTATCTAGATTCGACAAAGAAGGATTTGTCATTTAGTCCTTAAATAGTTCACGACCAAATGATACATTGTTACTTAGGATGACAATGTTTATCAAATATAGATCGTTGTATGCCATATAGGTTGGTTGTCCTCATAACCAAAAAGTGTTGAGATACTGATATGGCATGCAAGTGAGATGTATGGGTACATCTGCATTGAACGTGACCAACTCTGGGGCTTTTCTCCTATCAAGATTAGCTTCAATGGAATATGGGTATAAATATCCCTCCGATCTAAAATCACCATGATGACTTTCAAATAACTCACTATGTTTTAGCATCAGACTATTTGAATTTTTAATTCAATGATGGAAGATTTCTGGACACAGTCAAGTACTTATGGAGTTAGTACGTATATCAAGATGGGATTGACCACTCCTAATTTTAGAAGCTGTATTCAATTATGTTTCAATTTAGTAAAACCTTGGTTAGGCTAGTCTTAGTGAGGAGTCATGGGACTAATTGCTTTGAGACACGACATGGATGTATTTTCTAGAATTGACAGTCAAACCCTGAGTCATCTATTACACAGAGATTATAGGGATGAATTATACGGTAACCATATTCGTATAGATTCTGAAAATTACGATTATAATTATTCGATCTATTCGAACGTCGGGTACCATTGCTAGATCATCACTTTGATTAGTATAGAAATTGATTTCTATGCTATTGACTTAGGTTCAGACCTACGAGGTCACACACATTAGGAGTTCCTACTTGATCTGATGGCTGATCAAGAGTTTCATTAGTCTAGGACTCTATGGTCAAGAGTCTCACTGAACTAAAACTCTATGATCAAGAGTTCTACTGGACTGAGACTCTGAGTCCTACTAGTCTGGGACTCTCTGATCATGAGTTTTGATAATCTAGGATACTGTGGTCAAGAGTTTCACTGGACTGAAACTCTGTGATCAAGAGTTCTACTGGACTGAGACTCTGAGTTCTACTCATCTAAGACTCTCTGATCAAGAGTTTTACTAGTTTGAGATACTATGATCATGAGTTCGATTCATTTGGGACACTGGATTCAAGAGTCTCACTGATTTAGGACTCTTCAAGAGTTTCATGTTGATAGGACTCTGTTGCCCAATAACCCATTCTATTTGGATTCAGATATTTTTTGGAGGATTAATTAGCAATTTGATTACTGATTAGCTTAATTTGATTGAGCGATGAGAATTCGATCAAGTCTGATTGAATTTGATCCGATTGGATTTAATCCGATCAGATCATGAGATGATCTAATCGCTATGGGAGTTTTGATCCTGATTTGATCAGGACATAGATCAAATTAATTTTTAATTTGATTAAAATTTTATTAGATTAGGCTAAGTCTAATTTGGTTGGATTTAACCTAATTTAATTAGATATAAATTAATTAATTTGGTTCAAACCAATTAGGACCAAGTCAAATGAAGTTTGAATTCAAATTCTTCTATGCGCCCACCATTTTTGACTTTTTCACTCTGCTTCCCACGCCCTCTCTTTTGTTTGTCAAATATTTTTTTAGAAATAAAAATATGCACACAGAAAGAGAGTCCTTCTATATGTTAAACACAAGGGAGGGGGTGTTGGATAAGGATAAGAGGCTCATTTGATTTTTGAAATCGAGTGGTTAAAACCTCTCAATCACTCGACCCTTATCATTTTTCATGCAATTTTTCCATGGTATTCATGTCAATAAATCATGAGAATTTTTGTACATGTAGTAGAAGGGGTTAGAATTATGTGGTAAAAAGTTTAGATTGTTTGGGCATTAGTTCTAAGGGAAAAAAAATCTTGGAGTGAAGGTAAATAGGATCCTGTAGCACTTTAATTTTCCCTCATCCCTCTCTTCTCTTATATTTTTCATCTCTAAGGATATCCTATTTTTAGATATAATCTAAATAGAGATTATAGATCTAAAAGTTATCTTTCCACAAAAACTTATTTCATAGAAAAACTCCATACAGAGAGGGCGTGATAGGATTTTTAGTGTGTCAGGGTTTTTGGGCCGAGTGAAATCCTAGATTTGGGAATCTAGGTTCGGGTGGAGAGATCGAGTGCTGTGAGCATCGGATTACCACCAAATTTGAAACACATCTTTATCATCCTCCAATATTTATATTTTAATTTTTTAAAATATCTAAAAAATTAAAAAATATATGATCAATCGGATCAATCATGATCAGCCATCGAAGGCCCCAGCGAGGAGCTAGCACTCCTATGGGGCTAATCGAGACCAAGAGCTCCGTGTGGATCAACCGTAAAGGCTAGACATATGTGCAGCTATGACGTGATACCATAGCATTATTCAGTGGACTTAAATTATGGTGATCGACTACCTACGAAAAGATATTACGTTCTAAACACGTAGATGTAGTAAATAGTTTATTACATAGTTTTATTTTCAGATCTATTGATGTATGCATGCATATTATGTTTAGATCCTAATGTATAGGATTAAATAATCTGATATGATTAGTAGATAATTAATTAAATTAATTTTTTTCTACTGCATCATTATTATTTTTGAAATATTTTTTGAAAGTAACATGGTAAATCCTGCACTATTTTCTTTAATTAGTATCAGAGCGAGGTTCTTTAAACATGATATGCTTGCATATTTAGATTAATAATTTAGGTTTGATCTAAATATTAATCTAATAATTAGAGTAATTAGATCTAAAAAATTAAAATTCAGATTGCAAGGACTGCAGGTTGTCCTGCTATAGGATTTTACCCCTATAGTGAAAAGGTTGTCCTAGTACATTACTGATCTATATCGTTAATCATGAAATTACTAGATTTGATCTAATATTTTTATGATTTAATTATATTAGACTTTAATCTGATTTATGATCATGAATGCATAATTAGATAAAGTTTGATTCATGATTTCATGATTATGTAGTATACATAGTTTTAGATTAAACCCTGCAACTAGTGTTGTTTATGAATTGAGATGATTTAATTTTAAAATGAGTTGACTCAATTGATGAACAATGTTAAGTTGTAAAGAACCTTTCAAAATTTAAAATATTTTCAAAATGCCGAACCTAACCCTTAGCCCATAAACTTAATTAAAAATTAAGTATAATAATTTAGTATCTAGAATTGTGAATTAAGACTCTAAGTCATTAATTATAAACTTATGGATTATTAAGTTAGCTGAATTAGGTTCATAAATTAGGTTAGACCTAAGGTTAGTTAAAAGATGGACTAATTTAGAGTAATTGATCAAATCTAATTAAATATTAATTTAGATTAGGTCAAGAACTCTATAGACTTAATTATAATAGTTGTAGTTGGTCAAGTCCATGTCTTTAACAAGGTCCAAATAGACTTGATTCAAGGCTACACGATCGAATCCGAAATTACTAGGTTGGTCAAATTAAAACTAATGAACTAGATGGGGTCTAAGATAAGTTTGGCAGTTTGATCAGTGATTTTTAATTGAGAGCTACTCGCACTAATTCAGTCTTTGATGAGTTAATGGCATATCCCTTCCATTGATCTTGGTTACCTGGCCATCCTGATGAGTTAGATTTTGATTAGATCACTTGATGATTTGGACTTACCCATGTCTATTAGGTAAATTAGTCTAACTGATTTAGGTGCTCCTAATGCCAGCTTAGATTAGATTCTTTTCTGACTTGGTGAAGTCAGTGGGAGCATCAAAATTGGCTCGCTGAATTTTTTTAAATTGGTTAACTAAATCCTCTAAAATTATTAGATCCTTAAAAATAAAATAGTTATATAAATAACTAAATCATAGCCTCTCATTAAGTTGAGTGATAATGGGTTCATTAGTATAATGATCATTAAAGGCCCAAAGGCCTGATGATTATTGACTAATGAAATTATCATTCATAAAATGATAATTTGGTTAAGTCTTTCTGATGGTGGTTAGGTTGGCCGACCAAAATTGGGCCTGATTATTTATTAATTAGATAAGATCAAATGTGGTCATGTTAATGGTTAGACCTAACCGAATCTTTTTCAATGGAAGCCAAAGCCTACTGATTAGGTCTATGGGGCAAAATCAATGTTACTAAAAATTATTTAGAGAAATAATTGATTTTGAATCTACCCATAGGTGCACATGGGTTGACCAACCAAAGTTGGGCTCATGTGTAGTCTATATAGATTCTAGTACCTACTAAGAAATTAAAGTAATTTCTTGAATTGGAGGTAGAGGCTACCAATTCGTATAAAATAGTGGAAGGACCTTTAGACTGAAGTCCAAGTCTTTAGGATTAATAATTCATATACTAATTAGGTTTGGTATTTCTTTTTGTGCAGACATGGCCACTAACCTATCGCTCTGGTCATTGTTAGACCATGATAAATTAATGAGATCCAACTACGATAGCTGGTATCGTAAGTTGAAAATCATCCTAGAGCATGAGAGGATCCTTTATGTGGTAATTGATCGAGCACCTGAGGAGCCAGCCCTGAATGCTAGGGAAGAGGTTCGAGATACTTATTTGAAGTGGCTCAATGATTGTACCATCATTCGATGTATAATGCTGGCGGCAATGAATGATGAGTTCAACCATAGGTTTGAAAATGCCCAGCCATAGAAGATGCTTCAAATATTGAACGACTCTTTTGGTATGCCGGACGACATTAAAAGGCACAAAATAAGTTGTATCATTTTCAATGCTCAAATGAGTGATGGGGCCTTAGTCACCAATCATGTATTGTGCATGATCGAAATGATTGAGCACCTTAGCAAGTTGGGATTTTCCCTGCACGAGCAGCTCGGTAAGGATGCGATCCTTAATTCTTTGCCCAAGTCCTTCCTCTCCTTCATAACTCATTTTAGAATGACAAAGCCTATAGTGAACTACCATGGCTTGTTGGGATTGTTGTAGAACTTTAAAGAGGATCACCAACTCCATAAGAAGATGGAGAATATAGTGGGAGGGTCTTCTTCTGATCGTTGACCCTTTAAGAAAGGAAAGAAGAACAAGAAGAAGAAAAATAAGAAGGTACGACCGTATGCTGTGACGACTGCACACGATCAGACCAAGAAGTGCAAGCCCGACCAGAGTCGATAGAGTGCTTCTTCTGCAAGAAGCAGGGGCACTGGAAAAAGAACTGTCCTCTGTACATTGCCTCCCTGGATCTGAACAGATCGAGGAAGAAGCAAGAGGTTACTGGGCAAAATAATTATATGATAACATCTTGCAATTTTTTCTTATTTGATTCTACTGCCTAGGTATTAGATATTGAAAGTCCTTATCATATTTGTAATTCTGTGCAGGGCTTGCAGGTCAGTAGGAGATTTGATCAAAGTGAGAGATTCCTGAACGTTGGAGATGGAAAATTAGTTTCAATTCTAGCTTTAGGAATCATGAACCTTGTAATCAATTCAAATAAAGTTATTCTTAATGAATGTCATTATTATCCAACTTTCTTATTGAATATCATTTCTGTAGGCTTTTTGACCATGAATAGTTTTGAAATATCAATCAAAAAAAAAAATTGTAATATCATTTTGAATGATGTTACAATTTTGATTGGACAATTGAATAACGAAATTTATTTACTTTTTATGCCTATTAACGTGGTTCAATCCTCTAGTAAACGTCCTAGAATTAGTGATGTGTCTGATGTCTACCTTTGGCACTATAGGCTAGGTCATATTAATAAGAACAAAATTAATAGGTTAGCTCAAGAAAAAATTTTTGAGGTTAGTGATTGTGAGTTACTTCCAACCTATGAGTCCTGTCTTCTTGGTAAGATGACCAAGTCACCTTTTACTAGAAAAGATGAATGAGCCACTGAACTCTTGAGTTTAGTATATTCGGATGTATGTGGACTCATGAGCTCAAGTGCTAGAGGTGGATATTTCTACTTCATAATCTTCATAGATGATCTATCAAGATATGGGTATGTCTATTTAATGAAGCATAAGTCGAAGTCATTTGAAATATTCAAACTATTTTAAATAAGGTAGAAAAGCAAATTGGGAAGAGCATTAAAACTCTTCGATTTGATCGAGGGGGTGAGTACCTTTCTAATGAGTTTCTAACATATCTTGGGGAGAATGAGATTCTCTCCCAATGGATCCCTCCTGGAACACCACAACATAATGGTGTGTCTGAAAGAAAAAATCGAATCCTATTGGACATGGTTCGATCCATGATGGAGTTTGCTGGTTTGTCGATCTTCTTATGGGGATATGCGCTCGAGTCAGCTTGTTACATTTTAAATAAGGTTCTGAGTAAATCTGCTAATAAAATACCATATGAAATATGGACAGGATATAAGCCAATGCTTTCACACCTTAGGATTTAGGGGTCTTTGGCTTACGTCAAATATTTGATGACAGACAAGCTTGGACCTAGGTTTGATAAGTGTAGTTTTATAGGTTACCTAAAAGAAACCAAAGGGTACTACTTCTACCTTCCTGATGATCAAAAACTATTTGTCAGCCTAAAGGCAATCTTTTTAGAAAAGGAGTTCCTTGATGAAGAAACTAATGCCTCCAAGATCTAACTTGATGAAGTATGATAGGTGGAAGAACGGATACAAGTTATTGAACCTGAGCTGGATCTAATTAGATCAAACCTAGAATCCATTATAGAAGCATTTTTAAGAAGATCTGGTAGAGTACCACATCAACCGGATAGATATTATAGTTTTCTGATCCGAGATGGAGATCCTATTGAACTCGATGAGAACGATCAAGACCCAATCACCTATATGGATGCAATGCAGAGATCCGACTCTGAGAAATGGCTTGAGGTCATGAAATTTGAGATGAAATCCATGAAGGTCAATGATGTATGGACATTGGTTGACCCACCCAAAGGGATAAAATCCATGGGGTGTAAGTGGGTCTTCAAAAGAAAAAAAGGTGCAGACGAAAAGATGGAGACCTATAAAGCCCATCTGATTGCCAAGAGGTATCATCAACGTTATGGTATTGACTATGACGAGATGTTCTTTCCTATGACAATGCTCAAATCCATTCGGATAATGCTTGTCATAGCTACCCATCTGAACTATAAAATTTGGTAGATGATGTAAAAATAGCTTTCCTGAATGAAGAGCTGGATGAAGAGGTGTACATAATACAACCTGAAGATTTCACATTCATAGATGAGTCTAAGATGTGTATGCTTCAGAGGTTCATTTATGGACTAAAGCAGACATCTCGGAGCTAAAATATACGATTTGATAGAATAATCAAAACGTATGGCTTTGTTAAGAACGAAGAAGAGCCCTGCATATACAAATGGGCTAATGGTCAGCAATAGTATTTTTAGTATAGTATGTGGATGATATTCTCTTAATCGAAAATGATATCCCTGCATTACATGAAATAAAGATCTGGCTATCATCACAGTTCTCTATGAAAGATCTAGAGGAAGCTTCCTACATCCTAGGGATGAAGATCTATAGAAATAGATCTAAAATATTGCTTAGATTATCTCAGTCCACGTACATTGATGCTGTGCTGAAATGGTTTAGCATGAAAAATTTCAAGAAAGGCTATCTACTGATAGAATATGAAATTTTTCTTTCAAAGTGGGTGTTGGTGTAGAATCTGGTTGACGTCAGATCGAGCTGGAGTCGAGGAAGAAGAGGTCGCCATCGATGACCTGCAAAATAAAGTTTCATTTAGAGTCGATGGTGGTGGCTTCGGCAGGACCCTCCGATGATCAAGTCAGCTCTTTTGGCCAACAAAAATAGAGTGCTCAAGAAAGAATTCGATAGAGTTTTGAAAAGAAGAAGAAAGCTTAGAGAAAATATATCTAGAGGATCCCTTTTTATAGATAGAGCCTGTAGCAGACTGATAGTGATGACCGTAATCGTTCGATAGTGGGCCGTTTGGGGCCATGTGGAGTTTATTACAAAAAAAGATGTCCATTTTCATGATGTAGCCGTTCATTGAGATTTAATAGTCAAAGTTCGAAAGAAGCAGACGTTGGTTGGTGAAAAGCTTTGACATACATCAATTTCGGAGGAGTTCAAACTCCTAAAGAGAATACGGCTAGAGGGTATCATCCGAGAGGAATGCTAGCTAAAATCTGAAAGTAATTCACTGAAGGAATCCGACTGAAGAAGAAGTCCAGAAGGAGTTTGGCTCTTGGAGAAATCCGACTGAAGGAGAAGTCTAAAAGAAGTTTGGCTCCTGAAGGAGTTCGACCGAAGGAGAAGTCCGAAAGAAGTTCGACTTTCGAAGAAATCTGAACTGAAAAAGATTCTGAAAGAAGTTTGGCTCCTGGAGTATTCGACGAAGAAATTGGGAAGTTTGGCTCCTGGAGAAATTCGACTGAAGAAGATATCCGAAAGTTTGGCTCTGGAATCTGACTGAAGAAAAATCCGAAGGAGCAGCTATAGAGGAACTTGACTAAAAGAAAGTCAGAAGGAGTTCGGCTCTAGGAGGAACTTGACTGAAGGAGAAGTCTAAAAGAAGTTCGGCCCTGAAAATTAAAAAGTTGGCTCATGGAGGAATCTAACTAAAGGAGAAATCAAGAAGTTCAGTTGAAGGAGAAGTCCAAAAAAAGTTCCACCGCTGAAAGGGATTCGACTGTCGAAGAAGTTCGACTGGTGTTCGTCTACTAGAGGAAGAATTTTTGATCGAAGCTCTTCCGTGATTACTAGTTGCATTAGGCTACACGTTAGACTGGACTTCGATGAGAGCAGGATTTATCTCCAACATTAGTGATGCGTGCTAATTTATAAATGGCAGTGCACCATGATCAAGTAATAAAGTGAATGAGTAAATATCTCCCTAGAGGATTGAAAAATAGTACGAAAAGCTTTTTCCAATCTTATTTAGAAGATCAATTATGAGAATAAGAATTAAAAAAAAAAAAATAATAAAGTTTTAATTAAATAGAGAGAGTGTAAATTATAGGACTTTAAACTCAAGAGCAATGGATTACTAAGGCAATCTTCACAACTCATCAATATAATATTCAGATTTTTAGATTAATTTTATTTCAAGTGACAGTGATCCCTATTTATTCACTACCCTTTGGTCCAAGCATAGCAAAATATTATATTTATTATTTATCCTTTTGGTCTAGGTTAATTTAAATAAATATTAAATGCTTAGATTTTGTGAACCCTCTAATTAAAATACGCTGCGTCAAAGCGCACTAAAATCCTGCATGCATATGAATTCTAATTTGATCATAATAAAGGTATATAATAAGAAGCATTAACATGATGTACTTGGTCCGTAACATCTATGTTCATCAGATCAATTAGAAGATGGCCAGTAATCTAAAGCTTAAGATCAGATTTATATACTCCCCATGTAATTTAAAAGTATTTAGTATTGCATCAAAAGAGGCTACACTTAGCTTAGTAAAAGAAAATTTAGTTCATAAAAAGTTCAAAAAGAATAAAAAAAAAAAGCATAGAAATTAGACTGTTTGATTGCTTAAATTGATTCGCTCTTTGATGTGGAGAATTGGTGAGAAGAAGATCCCTTCGATGTCTTGATTGTCGAAAAAAAAAAAATCATTCTCTCACAAACTACTCTTCTCTTCTATCTCATCTTCTCTCTCTTTCTCTCTCTATTTCTCTCTCTCTCCCCTGTCTCTCTTTCCATCTCTCTCTGATTTTTTTTTCACGACCAAACCTTTTTTAGAATAAAATTTGATTTCCCCCAAATCCATCAAAACTAGGTTTAAGACTCCAAAACACTCTTAAGTCTGCAATTCTGGCCATTAGATGTTGATCAGACGGTCCAAAACCACTCAAAAATCCCTTAAAAATCCAAATAATGGATTAATATCAGCGGATCAACCGTTGGATCAAATCTAGGGCCGCCCGATCATGTTGAAAAAGCTTTTGATCTATAGTTTAACTCGAAAATAATCTCAACCGTTGGATCTCGATCGGAGTGTGGAGCCTCCATCAATGCCTTCTTTTTCGGCATTCGATCAGCTTCAGTGAAAACTGCCCGTGGACAGCCAAATCCCAAATTGCCCTCCATGGACCGCACGAGCCTGGTGTTGCATGACCGCCTTCTTCAGCCAATCAGCACGCATCTTGCTAAATTCTCGAAATACCCTCCAGATGGTCACCGTCACGTGAAAAATGCTGACGTCAGGTTGATCGGCGGTTTTTTTTTTTTTGAAATTCAATTCTGGGCTCGTTTGAAGTCCTTTTTGCTGAATTTTTTCATCCAGAACCAAAAAAATAAGATCTCACATTGGTAGCCTTATTTCCTTATAAGATTAATAAAATAAATTTCTAATAATATAATTTTTTTATAATTTTAATATTTTATTATATATTTTACCACTTATCAACCCCCCAACTTAGTCATTGCAGTCTTAGCAATGTTTTTTATTTAATACATGTTTCAATAAGATTTCCATCACAAAGATAAAATCTAGGATTAAGATCAAAAAGTTTAGAAATACTGCTAACTAAGCATTGATTCAGAAGCAAATTTTTCAGTCAAAAATAAAACTTTCTTGAGTACATTAAGATCTATAGCACTTGTGTTTTGAATGATAACTTTTAGCATTTTAGTATTAAATAAAAGAACAAAAG